>CALYDF020001859.1:0-52382 GCA_944474145.2 Dicrocoelium dendriticum
GTCGTAGGCTAAGACTAAGATTTACTACAACACTAATCGTAAGGCTTCATCTCAAGAACAGACTTCCTCGGTCAAGTAATTCTTTCTGTGTATAACATTTACTTGTTCATGTCGAGCAAGTTATAGTGGAAGAACAACCAGGAAACTGTCTGAGAGAATCCGTGAGCATTGCCCGAGGTGGCTATCTACAGGTGGAATTAAACAGTGACAAGCGCCGTGTTAGCACATATGGTTGATTGTAAGCACCGGATCGATATGCTCTAAAGTTTTCAGCCGATTTACCACGTATCTGGATGCTTCACACGAGCGGTAAGATGTCGCCTATATGCAATATCGGAAGCGATCGCCATCCGCCTCCAGAACCCAGACTTATGTGCACAAAAACAATTCGTCCAGATTCTCTCACTTCCCTGGCCCCCTATAACGGTAACCCCTGCTGAGAAACATGCAGCTGACATGCCATCGATCGTCTGTGAACCAAGCACGTGACCTTTGATTTTTACCTTTTAAATTCCCGCTTAGTTTATAGTTTTCTAACCCTTTTACAAACTCAGAGTAATTCATCACGGCCGATCGGCAGTCTACCCTAACAACAGTATTGTCAGAATTCTGGCCACAGGATTCATCAATATGAATTCCATCCTTCGCTGAATCTCTCAAAAACAGCCTCGAAATTTCATCTGAATTTCACTGATAGTTTTAATAAATCAGGAAAAGGACTACTAAACTTTCAGTTTGGTATCATATATTTATTTGTAGCGCAACACTACAATCGTTTAAATTTTGGGAGTTGCATCGGTAATACTATGGAAAGTTAAGTAAAATTAATTGCTTTACTTGGCATGTGCCATGGGTACCTTTTCCCCTTACGTGTCAAAATCGCCTACAAATTCTATTGACAAGCAAGAAATTATGATTTCCACTCCTAGCTGAATTATCACAAATGTGCATGAAGGGTATGGTCATACATGGCTAACAAATATAAAAATTCAAAATATTGCCGCTATATTTCTGGTCTGCTTTATCATCATGTACATTTTCTCCGTGACTGAGCAGCGCCGTGTTTTGTTTAAAGCGAAACCCGAATATATCCAACCTTCTAGTTGGAATTTCACGCCACCGATTTATTTCCTATTCCATAACTACTTGCGACATTTGGCTAATTGCCCATTTAGCCTGGCCACTAAGTCCTTCCATTTGTGGAATTCCTCAGCATGTATTTTACAGTATTCTCGTTTGTATACCTTTGAATACAGTTTAGATCAGTTCCTGAAACCCTCATCAGTCAGAAACTGGACTGTTACAATCTAACCATTCTGCTGTAAAAGTAACAACTAGGCATTTCGTAGGCGGAATACATTATCATTTATCACAATCTTTGCTTCTATTCGAAAATCCTGAAGAAACCAATTCCTTGTTATCTGCCCAGCTTCACCCTTTGTATTCGTCCTAAGTCGAGCTCCTTCTTTGAAATCACAGTCGATGTGCTGCAAAACAGTATACCCCTGCCTTACAATCATAGGGTGAATTTCTTGGACACATGCAGTCATGTAAAAGCAGGTATGTGCTTGTCGTCGTACCATGTAGTAGTTGCTAGTCCAATTCTTCTGCATCGTCCTTACGGTTCTGAACGCAGTATGTCTTACTAAGGACAATGCATTACATTATCTAGTAACTGCTACGGCAGGTAATGTGTAACGTGACAAATACGTGAAAGATACAGCAGTAGCATGCAAAAGGCAGAATTTACATATTGGACAAATAGCACAGAGCTTGTAGTGACCTGGAGATTCCCCCGTATGACTGTGTAAACTATTCTAAAATATATTAAAATTATAGCTTTCTTATGTAGTAGGGAATTAGGCGGTTTGCCTGTTGGAAAGTTGTTCCCGTTTGTTTGAAACAAGAACACGATCTCCGCCTATGGCGCGCGCGATTCGACTGCAAACCAACCTCCGTCCACGCATTCGACGCTCAACTACAACCTCCCTAGCTAGCTCTCTTCTGGTGCCCTATTTTTAGCATTAGCTAACTGATCCCGTCCAATAAACTTTTCCCTAGCTTAACTATTGTTTGTTCTGACCATTGCCTTTGTTTGGCCTTCTAGTCTAGTACTGGATATATAGTGCACGATCACTGCGATATAAGCTGCTTTTGGTTATCCAGAGCATTACTGCAATATCTATCTATCGGCTAACAGAGAACGTTTGCTGTTAAAACTGGCAATAAACAATCACCTGTGCTAAAAATGCCACCAATTTAAATACTTCCGCGGGCGGACCGCCTGTCCCCGCGCCTTCACTGCTGCAATTCTGGGTTAATCCCAATGCCAATACCAAAGTAGACGTAGATACATAGGTGTACAGTAACCAAGGGGCGATGTCCCAGTGATAATTCATATGAAAAAATACCTCAACCACTCGCCACCAACGAATGAAACTCCGTTCAAACACATCAGTCAAGAGTCATCTGGTTAAGCTGGTAACGCAGTAAGGCCGACTGGAGTGCCGGCACAAATTTGTCTCCACCAAATACCACGGTTCGGAATAACCTGAGAGCACGAATTATAACTAATCAAATGACGCCATGACAACACAGTGGCGTATTTGCTGTATGTGATGTAACCCGTGACCACGCAATGATAGCATACATGCAGGAATATAACCAGACTGTCAGATTTTTGTTAAATTCCAGGTAACATTGCTCACATACGTGTTACTGCAAGCCCCTTGATTAACACTGAAATTGCGCGTTAATTCATCGAAATCAAACTTTTAGCTTAGTAAAATTAATGTAACCAAACCAGAATGCTAATTAGAATTGCTAATTATTTGCTATGTCATAATTTGCAAACCACCCGATGCAATGCTTTAAAAACAGATAGATTATACTGGTCCGCAGTATGTTCACATCCGCTCGCAACTGTTGATTTGAGCAAACCAGAAGTACAGAACAAGAGTAATCTTACAACACTGGTGACTGTTATTTACATGCATACGAAAAACGGCATTAATTATGTTAAATTTAACAATTCAATTGAGTAGACTTGACATCTTTTGCTGTCTTTCTTTACATACGGGTCCCTACCACATATTCATCAAGAAATTGTTTTTAACTTTTTCTGCTCATCTCTGTTGTTTAATGTTGAGGTCCGAATTATTCAGCGTACCGTAATAAAATTTACGTGTTGTATTATTTTTTAACACATTCAACCATGGCTGGTGTTTCACCTCAAAACCCGTAGACACTTGCAAATTGTGGGTTGGAAAAATTATCGCACACATAGGCTTTCATTATTTTGGACGCTTTCAGATAAGGTTGATTTCTGTAAAGTAGATGTTCTCCCTGAAGCGTTTACACCCCATTGCTTACCACAAACTCTGCTTATCAGATATAACAAAACCGATTGCAACAACGTTTGCGAGCAAACATATGCAACTATAGTTAACTTACTCTATGAATATTGTTTGGTTCCTAAATCGGGGGTCAATCATAGTGTTAGTTTCAAGCAATAAATCGTTCAGTGTCCGTCAAGTCAATTCAACGAAATCAAAGCTAATAACCTACAAACATATTCGTCTCCAGGAACCAACGGTGCTGGGAATTAGTTGTGACAACTCACCGGTGTTAGTAAAGCGATGAGTCGCAGGCTTTTATAACAGACCGAAGTCACTACAAATGCTTAAACCGATTTGTGTGCTACATATCTTTATGAACATACAGAAGCTACAAAGACAAGAACGCATTCATATTGACCATTGGAAGCAGCAACTTGGCCATAGAATTAACCATATCGCCGTTTTTCATATTTAGGGATTATACCTTCGTAATCCATGGAACAAACTGTTAAACTGTAATTTTACCTTTCTCAGATTGTTTTATATCGATGTCACACTTGTAAAATTGGTAGTAGTAGAAACGCGTCAAGCACGGTGTCGGGTTCCCCTCTCAGTTGTGGCTATCTCTAACTGACGAGTCCAAATCGGGACGTAACCGGTCAGTTGTAGAGCGCAGTTTCGGATGAGAGCAGCTCCGAAACTCAGCACTTTAGATGTGGTCCCAGTGAAGGGAATTGCAGGAGTTTACTCTCAAGCAAATGGTATTCGCAATTGAAAATGGGTGTCGCAATCCGGACATTCCGTTTACTCCAAGGCCTAGGATTAAACGGTTTGCAGGTATTTTACTTGGTCCGTACTAAGGGAAGCACACATATTTTATTTAGATTGGGGTACCTGGAGCCTTTATGTTGGACGACACCATACTCGCCAGAAGACCTAAAAGTTAAGATGCTCTGTATGGCCAGGAGGCCGTTTAACAGTCGCTTAAGCGTTCACAGCTTGTGCTCAGAAAGGAGTCACACACTTATCTCATCGAAAAACTTTCGATGGACGGTGCTGACAGAACTCGAAAAAATAACCATTTAAGGTGCCGCAATAGAACAAAGGCGGGGAACTCATACGCTTCAGACAGTAAAAATTCGTTAACGGCCGCTTTTTACTCCAGTACGCTGTATTTATAGTCCAGGGTGGGTTTGTAGATTGGTTTTGTAGCATTACTCCCTAATCGTCAAACATTTTAACGGTCGTTTATCCTGTCAGGTAGACGTACACCCTCTACCACGGTTTCCTAGAGAGATACAACAGCTGTAAGTGCCTCAAACTTGTCAAAATCCACTAAGTCAAGTGTACTTAGAAACCAATCGGACAAACCCATTTATTCGTTGACCGACGAATCAGCCAAATTCAAGTCGGATCCGCCCTGGTTCCAACATAATCACTACCATGACTACCGATGGTTTACCTGGGTTAGCTATCAGCACGAGTAGTGCAGGTGGTCGCCAAATGAACCATACTAACCAAAGCGAACTCTACGTACGTGGAGTAGCTTCTCTATGTAATAGTTCGGAAACTAGTAGACTGAAGTATTAATCGAAACTTCTAACCTCAGTGCGAAATGCATAACCATGCTACGCGGATAACTTTAAATCCTGGAAAGCACAAATGTTCTTCGAAAAACCAAACTAAAGCTCCTATATCAATCTAAATCTTACCTATCCACTAGTACAACAGAACCAATTTACTCTCCAAAGTGTATAATATGCAGCAAATGCCGTATGGCTTTCGATTAGTAAAATGAGGCGCAACAGGTGTAGATAACCAGTGCAACGTCAATCTGAAGAGGGTTATTTAACACAGGCACTGTGCCCTAAGTCTCATGAAGTTGACTAAGATCTGTCTACTGGATTGTCCTGACTCAGGTGAACTCTCCCAGCCATGTAGAACCTTAACAGTTTAACACGCATTTAAAAGCCAGGTCATAACTTAGGGCTATTATGCGATACTACATAGTTCAATCTATCTAAATGAGAGTTCCAAAAACCGAGCCGCTAAACTCACATTTTAATATATTTTCAGGAACACCATATTGCTAAAATATCCACAACAAATTGTATGCCACCCAGAACCGTCTATCCATTGCTAACAAACAAAACCGCCTAATCATGTCATTATCTTTACATACTGACTACGCAGGTGTTTAGAATACCGTGATAACACTCTGTGAAACCATTAGTGTAAATCCGCATCTGGCCAGGGGGTAAGGTTGTGGAAATGGTTGCACACTTATCCGACGCCAGTTAGACTAACTTCTATAGAGCAACTCACCTTAGAAGGAATGCTCAGTGTGCTCAATAACATTCGAAGAATTTTTAACTTTTCTTATGTGTTTTTCAGTACGTTAGTATAGTAGTGCATGATATGGCGGTGTTTTAACAACTGACCAAATGTGAAGAGATGGTCAACACATCCCCGAATTTGCGGAAACCCGGCTTGCTCCTCTCGAATCAGGCATTCACAACTGCCAGCTAGTCTATGGTGAACGACAGAAGCAAGTGATTTATAGGTAACAGAGAGCAGAAAAAGAAAACATCGCTGCCAAGGGACCAACACTAGTCTCGCTTGGGCTGGATATACTGCGAGTTTGCACAAATCTACAACAATGGAAACGACAACAAAAGAATAATATCATGCGAGAAACGCGAGCAAGTTTTCCGTCTGCGATTCGTGACCATTATATCTATGACCTTCCGTTGATTTACATGGTTGAGGATGATAGTGTGTCTGCTCATGTATATATATATATATATATTAAATATAAATTGGTATATATATAGTAGTGCATGCCTTCACCGGAGGTGCAATCTTCAATATTGTCGGGAATCAGCATTGGTGCTGAAGTATTGGAAACCACCTCTTGCTTCTGCTGCCGACTTATCAGCAGCTACACAGTGAGCTGCGTATTCGCGTGTCGAGCGTAGCGGTGACATACGGAAAGCTTGAGTACCGAGTGTGGAACAACCATCAGCTTATTTTGGCACGAAGCTGATGGTGTACAAATCTTTGGTGCTGTCCGTTCTTCTATAGGGCAGTGAAATGTGGACGATGTACCGTCGGCATGTGCGATATCTCGAGCGGTTCCATCAGCAGTGCTTGCGACGGATTTTGCGCACCGATTGTGGTGATAGAATTGCTGACACGGAAGTATCGCGACAAAGTGGAATGGATGCAGTGGACTGCACGCTTTTTCTGAGACACCTGAGGTGGCTCGGTCATGTGAGCCGTATGGATTCGACACGGATACCGAAAAGACTCTTTTATGGTCAGCTAAGTATTGGAAAGCGGCATATGGGCAAACCAAAGCCTCGTTACCAGGACATGATTAAAGTGAGCCTCTCACGTTCTAATATTGATTGCAGGTCATGGGAATCGAAGGCGGTTGATCGGCGTGCATGGCGCGATCTAATCACGAAGGCAGTTGCCGAAGTGCGGGAGAAAGACCTCATACATACAGAGAAGAAGCGGCAAGTGCGGAAGCGGCAAGCACCGATGGGTTGTTCTCCATCGACTTCGAGCACGTGGTGCTGTAGCACATGCGGTCGCGAGTGCCTGAGTCAGGCAGGCCTAGTGAGCCATGAGCGAGGCCACTCGGGATCACGACCGAAGCGACGACGGGTTCTGCAGAGAACATAGGCAGAACCGGCGCAGCGTTTGTAGGCAAGCTGCATTCGATTTACTAACCGCGTGCTTGCATGCTAAGTCTATTTATTTCAGGTGGTGGGTTTGCAATTTTGTCCTAATGCTTTTCTTTCTCATAAAATGTCTACCAGCACTCTCTTCTATAATCTTGCACACGTTGCTGAAGCTAATTGTAGTTACTTTCCATAACATTTTCGTGTTTGTGGCATTTCCGTAAAATATACTTTCTGACCTCGTGAACTTACCTCGGATTCTTTAATAAACATCTAGTTTCATATGCCCATTAATTTAAGATTTATGTCACCGTTTCCTTATGCATTACTCGCTTTAGTTTATTTGTTATCTTTCTCTCAAGTGATTGACTGTTGCTTGAAATCCCCGTTGTGGGTGCACTTGATGTGTATGTTGACAAGGTGCTTACCTGTCTATTGCCCAGTACCTCGTCCATACTGGCTCTAGAAGACAATTGGTCGTTGCTGGAGGGGACAGGGTGCACGGTCCTTGTGGTCGTGCTAGGCTCGAAGAGTGGTTCCATGCACTCAGTGTGGAGCTGACTACGGTCCAGCCACGACATTGTGTGCGCTTGATTCCCCAAATACAGCGTGCTTGTGTTTGCCTGTGAAGGAGTGTGGGCCGGCTCGGTTGATGAAAGGTGGCTTTGATCCACAAGCCTCTCGGTCTTATTTCTTCGGGTGTACACTGGATATGGGGTTTGTGAATGGAAGTGCGGGTGGTGCAGCGCGAGTCACATATCGTCCCTCTGTAGACGCAGGCGTCCTGTGGCTTGCCACAGTGACAGGAAAATACGAAACCGGATGCTGCCAACCAGTATATTCTACTTATGATTCGGCTTGTCCGAAGGTAAGTATCACCACAATTTTAGGTGCGTCGCCTAGACCTAGGAATGTAATAGAAGCGCCATGCCTTAGTACAACAAGTAAATCTCAGAGTAGCGTACTACCGCTTGTTGCACGCAGTAATCCTTCAGAGCAGAAGTTGAGTCCACCATTTATTCTTCCCTTCACTACCCCGTAACAACCAGTTTTTCCTGTCAACCGTGCTCGCCCAATTGCCAGCATGTCTACACTTACTAAACAACCAGAGTTGATCCAACCAATTATTACGTTTGGCCCAGAGCCCCTAAGCTACTCCCCGTGATGTAACAACACCGTGGTCAGCCTACCGTCCCCCATGTACACCACATTTAGGGAAGTTGTAAAGAAACCGCATTATAATCACAAACCTGACCTTTTCCTTCTAAATGCCCGATCACACTTGAAGAAAATTCAAGCCCTTCGAACGATTACCTCACTTCTTCCTGTGCACACTATCTTGGTCACTGAAATACGGTTATGTGAAAATACGTTATGATTCCTATCATATGGCAGCATACATCAGTTACGGCAGCTTTAGAGCCGCTAATCGCTGTGGCGGATGCCTTATGTACACCTAAAATAAGATTTTTGCTTGTACGCATATGAACTACTATCTGCGAAGTCAGAAAGACTGGATCCTCGTATCTGACATATAAATCAACTCGGCTATTTCATCGACTGCGTTTACCACCGACCAAATTCTGATGCAGCTAATGTAACTAATTTACTTAAAGTATTTCACTGCGCTTCTGGGCATCCTGTGGACTACAAACTCATAGTTGGTGATTTCAGGATGCCGAATATTACTTGGGATGCGCACATTCCATCCCCAAATAGTACCTTTGCCTCCTAAGTATATTATCATGGCTGGATTCTGCACGTACGCTCGCCAACTCGATAGGACCACATTGTCGACTTCATCTTCACTCAGGGTTTAGCACCAATGTATTAAATACGTTTCCCGGCAGGGACCATAAGCTGCTCATGTTTTCGTTTAGTTCAACGCCACCAAATATAGTTAATATGCACAAACCCGTAACATGATGTTACTACACTTCCACCGAATGGGAGGAATTCTCATACTTCACTAGATCGTCAAACTGGGACAGTTTCTTCTTATCTGCTGACATCGGAATCACTCTTGACGTGATCTCACCGCTTAAGCTCAAATGCACCATAAATGGAAACTATGCTGACAACTTCGCACATGAAATCACCAAAATGTGGAAATTCCTCTCAAAATGTACGGGCAGACGAATGATTTTTCACTAGTTCTACAGTCGCAACAACTCACAGCCAAGTACTATGCCCTTCGCCACTCAAGACAAGTGGCGGAATGAAGGCAAGCACTTTCGAATAACAAAAGAGAGCAGAAGTTGGCTAAATTCATCAAAGATAAATGCCTTACGATGAGTGGGATAACTTTTATCATGCTTCCGAATGGCTCTGTCGCGGACGATCCTAGGTCCGTTTTCGAGGATCTGAACTTGCACTTTCGTTTTTTTTTCAGCAGAGCCACTTAATATTCATCTGACTTACACATTGTAACCTCTAAACAATGCTCAAAAATAGAATTTTTACTCCGAGATATAAACAACAATTAGTGACTACGAAACAGTCTAAATACGTAAGGAATGATGTTTTTCTTCATTCGCATTAAAGCTAGGTGTTAGATATCCATCTTCTTCTAACCAATATATCCACTCTTTCCATGAAGGCCTGCAAACTACCCTCATAGCGGCAGCCAGCCACTGTTGTACAACGTCACAAACTTGAACCCAGCCACTATTTTGGAAACTACCGGCCAAGCATCCATACATCTATATTTTGTAGAATGATGGCGAGCCTAAGTGCCACAAAATTGGCAGACTTCTTGCAGGATGTTAACGTGCTAAGTAGGTTACATCTTGTATTTCTGGAGCAATCTTCATGTGTAACATTTCGCATTGCCTTTCTCATTCATCTCACTCTCTCTCATTAGACTGCGAGAAATCATCAATAGTTCTCCTTCTAGAGATGCTGAAAGTGTTCGATCGTGTATCTCACGATAATCTTATAGATAAAGACGCATCTGTTGGAATCAGCTACCCATTGTTATCGTGGTGTAAGTTCTGCCTTTCAAACCAAACCCAAGTCGTTAGGGTAAATAATCAATATTCACAGCCTAGACCAGTGCTGAGTGACGTAGTTCAGGGCAGCGTTAGCGTTCTACTACGTTTTTTGCTGTATATGAACGAGATACTTGACGCAATACACTACGGTGTCCCATGCTTGCTTGCTTACAATGTGAAAATTGATTTCCGTCTTGATGTTACTGACAAGAAATACGTCACGAACGTCATTCAACCTGCTTTGAAAGACCTTGAGCTATGGTGCATCAAATGTGATATATTATTCTTAGCTAGACGGTCCATTGCCTTACTATTCCGTTGCAAGACGCACTGAGCAACCTGGCTCTGTTTGGAAAATCACTAAGGTGCAACAGCACAATAAAAAGCGTGGGCCTTTACTTTTCTGACTCGCTGAACTTTATGGAGCAGACCGCAAATGTAGTTGCCAAAGCTATTCGATGCACTTGGGCTACTTTACAAAATATACACAATGAAAACTTCCATATCCGCATTGTATAACATGAAACTTTGCCTCTGTTAGACTAGTGTACATTGACCAAGAGCAATGCGAATTGGTGATTGCCAGCAACTGGAGAAATTGCAGAGATGATTCAATAAGCGTCTGCTTGGATCGACCTCTCATAGCTCTTACCCACAGCCATGCATGTACTTACACCTAGACGCGGTATGGCTCAGGCGGATGAAAATTAACACAAATCTCCTATTTGATATCATACACAAGCTAGTTCATGCCCAAGTCAGGACTTGCTATTCAAAGATGAGCCAAACTACAGTACGCCACAGCTTACTAACAATAGAAATGACTAGGACTTAGGCACGTAATAACTTTTACTTGAACGTTTAAACTAACATATGGAACAGGCTGCAGTCCAAGCTGCGAGAATGTAAATCACCTGGAATCTTTTGTAAAGAGATTCCTAGCCTGTTAAGCGTTGAAAACGCCGCAGCGCTACTGGAACAGAATGTTGCGAAAGAGGTGTCATATCAAAACGATCTAGCAGATATCTAAGACATGGTATCACCCGCTATCATTTTATCCTATACCTTAACATTCTGACGCCTCACAACAACCTGCAGTGCAGCAATGCCGGGCAATGTCATCTTGAGAATAACAAAAGGACACCTATATATCTAAACGTAGTTACTAAATTTGAGTGAATGATTTCCTAGTCTGTGAATAGTTTTACACATACTTATTAAAGTAGCGTTTTCCGCATTTCTAACTAATTCGCCTTTCTGCACGGAGGTATTCGCACAAAACAACGGAGTACTTCATAACATCTATCAACATTAATTCTTGTACACCTCGGCTACTACGGAAGTATCGACCCTGCACCTCTCTTCGTGTGACAACTTGAACAAAAACTGTTTTTAACCATCCATTTACAAAATTTATTCGGATCAATCATATAATCCGTGTCGCACACTGTCAAGATGCAAACCGTTTTTGGTTTGTTTGCCTTTACATCCATTCTTTACATTTGTTCTGTAATGTTAAATATATTTTTCTTTTCGGAGAGCAATAATCCAGGAGTAGGTAGCGTTTCTCAGTGTTCCGCGATATCAAATGCTGTGTTTTTCGAACGCAAGCAACAGTTGGATGAACTCGTAAACACTTTTCAGAAATGCCTTACACACCGATAACTCGAGCAGCCACCTATTATGGCGATTTTAATGCACGATTTGATCAAGAAATCCATCGACCTTTCTTGACTGTGCTTAACCACTCCTTTTCTTAGTTATCATCTTTACCCTACTTGCCCTTTTACCTCATAATATTCCATCTGCTTTTTTACAACATTATTGGTCACGATTGGGTCCATCTCCTGCGGTGACAGATTTAAACTTTCAAGCTAATAAATGAACCCACGCAATGGGTATTACTATAGACTTACTGATAAGTTTTGAAAGGAATGATGGGTTGCTTGAGGTTAATGTCGGTATCATGTGTCTGGCTAGCCGAACAACCTCCACTTGGTGCCAGCTGGGTGGTTACGGTTAATCCTGATCTATCTAATAGTTCGGCGATAGTGTTGCAGGACGTAGTGGGTTCTGGCATGACAAGCGTTCTCCATATAAAATCGTTATATGTCTTCTAAAGAACACTGTGACGTGACGAATACGACTCGCCAATAAATAATATAATTGCCTCTTGCCACACCGGTGGATATTATCCATTTCGCGAACGTCGTCCACTTCAATTTTCCAACTGATCCATTCCTATATTTGCGAATTTGCCGAACAAACACAAATTCACAGTATTATTATCAAATGCACTCGACTTGATGACTTACACATAAACTCGTATGCATACTTCACGTACATACACACACATATCCAGTAAGTACTGGTTAACTTGCAACCTTTCTGTACCATTACTGATATTACGTGTTTGCATTATCATGACGATGCCATTTGAGGCGTGTCTCGAATGGTCGAGAATAAATCCTTTATTTATTCATTTTTATCCCTCAGACTTAAAAAGATTTTATAGAGCACTTCGTTTGTAGGATTCAAGGACATAATGCAGATACTACAGAATAGCACGAGAACGCGCAGCAACATTGCCCGAAGATTTATATCTGAATGGTATCATCCTCCAACAAAAATTTGTTCGAATAAAATTATGGAATTTACGTGCATCGCTCCGATATTATACTTTCATTACTTGCACCAGTTTTTCAAACTGTTTGGAATTCTTGAGGAATTGGATATTAACCGTTCTAAACTGGGGAAGTTAGTTTTGTCCTTAAATACGGTTTTATGCATTTGAGTTAAGGTAGCAAAACCGTCGTTTTGCGGTATAATAAGAATGTATTGAGGTTGGAATTGGCTTTGCTGTAATGGTTGCATTTGCACTCAATTGCTTTTGTGGTTGTCATGCTTGACCTTAGCTGTAGTAAGTTTGCAGCAGAAGGAAAACCTGTACGAGGTGTAGTGTACTCAACAAATAACTCGTAGCGGGTTACAGCGTAAGAAGCGCAGTTGAGCGTGCTTACGTGCACATGCAAAATAAACACATTTTGTACCGGCGCCAGTCATTGATCAATAATCAACACGTGACAGCCTCCATCGTCATGACTGAACTCATATTCCTGGTTGTAACGTTCTAGCGGTTTGTGGGTTCCACTGGACCGCCTAAGTATGATCATACTTGTTGTTTCGGGTTTCACGCCCTCCGCTACTTGCTCCGTGTTAGCATAGGCGGCCGGTGTATTTGCGTCCCGTAAGTGTACGTGGTCCGAATGTCGGCGGATGAACAGGCCGCCTGGAAGTTGCAGCTCGTTTTGGCTTCCTGCAGAGTCTGCACTGTTGATGGCTGCTAGCATTGTTCATGCGATAGCCAAGTTTATACTGTTTGATCAATGAATGTGCTTTCATCTTTCATTTCCTCTGATGACGCAGACTTCCGTTGTCGTACCCCTGCTTTGATCTGCGGGTTAGGAAACAACAAATAAAGCCTCGTCGTGAGATTTTTGCCGAACACTCGTTGCGCCCGAGACTTACCGGTGGTCTCAGTGGGTGTGGAACGGTAGGCAAATAAGAAAGGGTCCAAGTTCCTTGGCATAGTTCCTACTCACTTCGTTAGTAAGCCTTGTTTCACCTAGTGCATAGCACTTTCTGTTAAGCCATTTGACGCAAGATGATAAGGGGCCGTTTTTATATTTCAGATCACATTGCTAATAACAAACTTACTAAATTCAACACTTTTAAAAGCTGTACCATTATATGTGCATAAGGCTTTCAGGATGCTAAACATGGCAAGGGAAGAGCCCATTTTAGAAATGGTGGTTTAAGACATCGCTTGTGTGACTGGATACACATCAACCCATTTTGAATATGCGTCTATAAATAGAAGAAACATCGTTCGTTTTATCGGTCTAGAGTAGTCGGCTTGTATCAGTTGTCTTAGCTTGTCAAGCAACCACCAGGAGTGTACTGGACCGGGCGTTTAATTACGTTGAAGCGCTTGACAAGCGCTTGACAGTTCCTCAATAAATTATTTATGTCTGATTCGATTTTGGGCTACCAGCAATATACCCTTGATTATTCTTTCATTTTCGCCACTCCTGGATGTGTGTCGTGGAGATCCTTAACCATCTGTGACCTCGCCTTCCTGGGATGGACTAGTCGCGAGCCCCAGAAAAAGCAGCCGTCAAATAGACGCAGCTCGTTTCTGCACCTTATGAGGGTTTGCAAGGCCGCTCTGCCTTCAGATGGCCAACCTACAGTCAAGAAGTGTTTTTCTATTGACAGCAATGGGTCGCCTTCCTTTCACTGTGGATTGTTGTGCTTCGTATTAGTGAGTATCTATATGTTGCATTAACTTGGAGGGATGTGTTCCTGCGCAGGTCCAGGTATCGGTAGATGGCTTGATGTGTCGTCTGTGTAGTTATTCGCGCCAGTTATATAGACAACCTTGTAGCTCTAAGCACTCAAGCTTATAGCCTATCTCTGCATTCTTGGTGACAACGTTTGTTGGATCCCTTTGGTTTCACCCAGTAAATAAGCGTTTATGGTCAGTGTGCAACTCAAAAGAATTTCTGCAGAGGTACTGTTGGAACCTTTGTACCACAAAGATTACAACCTGCTCTTCTCTGTCCAATTGTAAATAATTCTTCACCGCATTGGGACGTATGGATCCATGATTTTCACGGTTGCCGAAAACAGCTCCGACCCCCATGTTGAAGCGTCACACTGAAGAATGAGTTGTTTATCGGGATCATAATGAACTAATCTTGATGGAGAAGCAAGGGCTTGTTAGCTTTAATAAATGCATCCCTGTGACGAGAATGCCAACACCCTGGCACGTTTTGTGTAGCAATTCTTTTAATGGAGATAATATATATGCAGTTGGCGGAAATCGGCGATAGCAGGGAATAATTCCCAAGAACCTACGAAGTTCATCACTGTTCCTGGGCGCAGAACTTTCTATAAGAAGTTACTGCTTGTCATTTAAAACATACAACCCACACTTAACCAGCCGGTAGCTAAGGTAGCATAAGAAGAGCAAAGGAATTCACATTTGGATTTCTTAAATCTAAAACCGCTTCGCTCCAGTCGCTCAAACACAACAGTAAGTGTTTTCTATCACAGCGTCCCAAGATAAGAATATGGTCCAGCTATGCACAAGCGATAGGTATATCTATCCTTCACCAGGCTGTCGGTATAACTCTGGAAGATGCCGGGGGCCAAATTAAGATTAAAAGGCAAATGAGTATATTGTAAAAGTCTAATATGCGTGATGATAGTAGTAAGGATCCTGAAAGGCTCGTCGAGTTACATCTGCGAATATGCATGGCTAAGATCAACCTCGGTAAATTTTTACCACAAGCCAGTGTTGCGTACGAATGTTCATTGCGTGCTAACAGTTACCTGACTAACGTAGAAGATTGAGTAACATTCATTTTGTAGTAAACACAAATAGGTATGGAGCTGCCTGGCTTAGTTACAGGTAAAATTGTTGTACCCCAATCAGAAATCGTATTTTGTTTTTGTAAGCGAGCTTATTCTTCTTCCACTTTAGGCGTTATGGAGTACGGTGGTGTGCGCACCTTGATGAATTTGGACTGAGTGATTTCCTTTAACAATGTCGAAGCCAAAAAGTTTTCAATTTTCCCAGTCCCTGGGCAAAACCAGCTCAATATTGCTTCATTAGTTATTTAAGTTCTGGAACCTCAGCGACTGTTTTTACTACCTCCGGTGCGCGTATCCAGTCCGTTCCAAGCAGATTTGGGTGATCCCCCGAGACACCGTATACAGGAAGGGTCTGTGTGCTGTCACTGTCTTGTACCCTTACCGAGCATTTAACGGTGACAAGTATCGGATCACCAGTTTACGTGCGGAGAATAAAATTGCAACATGATAAGGGTAGTGGCTTTTTCACAACATTTTCCTTAATTTTCTTCACTGATGCTCCCGCATCAATTTCGCTCTGTACCTTTTATTTCTTAATATAAAGCTCTAGGTTGCACTGTGCGGGTCGCATTTTGGGTACTTTATTCGACCACACAAAATGCGCTTCGGACTCGCTTTCTTCTTACTCGCCCACTGTTTTAATATGGTTCTTTCCCCGATAATTCTCGTCAAAACGACGTTTGACTCATCTGCATACTCGCGCTAAAGGACCAATCATCCCGCATATTCTGCATACTGTATTTTGATATCGAGAGTCCGAAGGATAACCTTCGCGCTCTCCACAGCGATAGCATATCATAGGGCTAAAGTTATTAGGTCTCATAGATTTTGGAGTTCCACGAAACCATCGCAAATGCTCCGATGGGTTTTTTAGTGTAAACGTTGACAGTTTCTGGATAAGGATTTTCCTCTGCCAGTCAAGCAGACATTCTGACCCCCATGTCAGCGAACATCATCTTGAGGAAGGAATTTTTCCCGGGTATTCTGGTCTGGTCAGAGATCAGGCACTGGAGCAACATGGTCTCTGCAAACCTAGCTAGATCAGTTTCATTGGTACCGTCTGTAGTATACGAGCGCTGAAATCGTTGAGACTTTCGTATTCTTTCTGGGATAGTTTGGACAGTTGTCTATCCGTAAACATCTTTTGGCGAACCCCACAAAGAGCGCTGAACGTATTCAGCTCACTGGTTACAGTAAAAGAGACTTCAGCACTACGAAGGGCATCAAGATATATCTGGCGGTCATCACAAAGAATTGTTGTAAACGTTTTACATTGTGTTACTCCGAGAGGGACACTGCCGGATTCAAGATGGGCAGCAACGCCAGATAACCAAAAAAAATTTTCCTTATGATTTCAATTGTCCAAAGACGGCTTATCAGTAGAACAGGACAAAACGATTTCTGGAATGTTTGGCGCAGACATGTTATCCCACTTCCTTCACCATATGTCAAGACTAGATGTTAGCCGTAGTAAGTTGGCAGTAAAAGGAAAACCTGTACGAAGTGTGGTATAATGAACAAATAGCTCGGAGCGGTTCGCAGCATAAGAAGCGCAGCTAAGCGCGCCTACGCACTCATGCAAAATCAATACATTTTTAACAAGCTTCAGTCATTGCTCAGTAATCAACACATGATAGTTATCACCTTCAACTTAGGTGCTAGAGTGGCGGTCCATATGGAAGTACCTTAGTGAGTTATTTACGACTATTGCAGAATTTGGAAAGGGCAAGCACCTGCCACAGCGCAAGGTCCTCATCTGCAGCAATATGTGCCCCGTAAACATGGTTCATTTGAGAATTTGTGTATTTTACTGATCGGGACATCTCAGGCAACCTAAAATTCATATTGTAACTTACAGCTTGGTGAACACAAACAGTTTCCAAATAACCAAGTTATGATCAAGACCGAAGGAGTTTTCTGCTTTAGTGGGTCTCGCAACACGTGATGTCCAACAATTAAAACAGACACATTGTTTTTATCACTTATGTGAAATACCCGCTTCTAAGTAATATTTACTTAATCCACTAACTGCTTTACACCTAACAACTTACTAGTTTACTGCTAGTGTACAACTGGCCCACACAGAACTCCTCGGGAGCTGATTCCAAACATTTGCACTTGTCATTCATCAGACCACATAGTTGGACAGCACCTCGCCTAGCCGAAGAATATACCATTTATTTATTTATTTATTTTACCTAACGGAAGATACAACCGCAATTTTGATGATTGCAAGCCAACTTTCTGTCTAGTACAAGGAGACTGAGCAATAATTAGATCGCAACAGTATAACTCCACCCCGCGTTCAACCCATCAGGCCTCCATTAATGGGGTAAAAATCAATTATACGCATATCGTTTTAATCCAGCATTTGATACGCATTGTTTGACAGCCGGAAAATAATAGTATATAGACCTGCGTTTTAACAGCAGACTAAAATATGTCTGCTTCATTTTGCTCTTAACGTAAACCTTAGCATAATTCACACTGCTCTGCTGTGTTGCTTCGCATTGCCGAACATAAAACATTGTTTATTTATTTATTAGGTAGCACATATTAAGAGAACAAAGCCAAAAGCGTCGCGGTTCACGCTTTTAATGATTGCAATCACAATGAAATTACAAATTTTATTGACTACGAAGAGAAAATAATTCACCTATAATTATTGCAACTAGTATCCTTTATCCTCGTGAAAGCAATTTGCGCAAGATATTTTAATAATTTGCCAAACCAAGTTAAGCCCTGCAGTATTCCGATAAAATGATTATTAATATGTGGCTCAAAGCAATCTTGCATATGTATTACTTAGTATGCCCTTCTGCAGTCACACATACTTGTGGTCCACCATCTTTTGTGGATATCAGGAATTGTAAATGATGAAGGTCCACTCTTGTGTACATTGATTCATGTATGCAGACAAGTGAGCAGTGTGTAGCTGATTGTCATAGCTGATGAAAGCTTGTAATTTGGCAGAGGAAAAGTAACAAAATGCGGCATATATACTAGAAGAAATAAGTAGGCTTTCGAAGATAGATTAAATTAAAATCTTTTAAAATTGGTTAAGTTAACTTGGGGTCGTTACTAGGTTTACATATAACAATTTGCTATCATCCATCATTCTAAAGCTTAATTGTTGCGTTAATTGCTTTAAAAGCTTAACTATGGTAAATTTAGCATAACGAATTATCGTTTTAACCTATATATATAGACAGACGCTTAATTGGTAATGGCGTATTGCGTGCATTTCTCGAAACTTTTGACGCTAAAGTAATGGATTATACGAAAGAAACCTTCATTATGCGTTAAAGTGTGCTATTTAAAAATAAACCACAGCTGACTTTAACGTCATTGTGCGTTTGCTATTTTATTTGCTTCCTTATAGGCTTGGAATAATCGCTTTATTATATTGCCTTATATTATGCATTAAATAGATTATATATTAAATAGTGCATTCGGCGTCACCAACTGAAGCATGGAAAAGGCTCACAACAGTTAAAACCACAGTTTCCTTATAAGCCTACTGCTGCATTTTGGATCATCTGCTTGAAATTGAACGAAATTGTTAGCAATGGAATCAGGACATGCAATCTAAAAGTCATTGCGCTGTACTCATATAATTGCTAATAGCAGATGTGTCTAATCTGATGAAATACAATGGCGATGTGAATTTATTTCTAAGTTATCTTGGAGTCTTAAATTGCGGCTTATTCAGAAAAAATGTAAATGTTGAGTACTGGATGGAAGTAGAAAGAAGAGTTGCTTCTGTATATTTGCTTTGAAAATTTTTCATGTACTATAAATGTTGGACGGCATTTCGAATATATTATGCCGACAAATTGCGTGTTAACAAGTTCCTCGAATTGCAACAACGAATATGCTTTGACTACTAGCGTTGGCTAGTTATGCCGCATATTAACTACTCACCGTTTGAAGTAAAGTAGGCGAGCGACCCACTTCAAATCTTGTACAACACGCTTGTACCGGTGTCTTGGTTTGCTCATGTGCAGCGGCCTCTAAATGGGCAATCGACATGATGTACTATCACGTGTGTCATGATTAGTTCGACCCGCACTGGACGAGGCTCTTGCAGCAGTCTTCGTAAGGTACACCAGGTAAAGTGGAGATGAGTCACGTGGATACAAGCCCTTTCCGCTCGATCACTTACACCTCTCTCCGGGTGATAGGACAGAATGTAGGTGAGCTGTACTCTAGAATAAGTCGCATGATCGAGACGAACAGGCAAACTATGATCTCTACAAATCAAGTGAAAAAATTGCACTTGAGGGCCAAACGCAAATGCAGTGTGTTATGGTAAAGCCAATTGGTATTATCCATGGAGTTTAGGTAGCAGCACAATACTATACATAGGACTTTAACGAAAAGTGCGGGACACAACGGTTGACCGGCCCCACGGTAGTTTAGAGTGTATTCACCTTTAACCAGCCTCAAAAATAGCGAATTGACCTGGTTTATCTGGAATTGAAATTCCCTCTCATTAGAACTAATAGCTTCAATCCTTTAGCACGGTCTTAGCAATGCAGAGCAGCTGAAGCTGTCTGACTGCATGAGAACCATATGCAGTCCTAAATAAAATGATTTCATTCCTTTATGGGAAGCGGTGGCTAGAATTAGAGGGGTTGCTTGTATAGTAATGGTACAAAGCCTGAAGCCTAGGTTGATTGAGAGAAAGCAGAAAATGTCATGTGATAAATGCTGATGAGCTACACTTGTTTTCTTTGGAACGGCATCAAGAGGGAGTACAAATGAAAGACATTTGATCCATCCAAATGGCATTGAACCCACGTTTTACGTTAACTAGGTATTTGTCAACATGTAGGTGCGTCAGATTAGGTCGAAACAGCATAGGCTAAAGCTACAATTCACAGCAAAATTCTTTGGTTTATTAAAGTTCCCAGTGCGACCCATTTTCTACCGCACTGCTATTAAGTGCTCCTGTAGAAGTCTCTAACAATAGATGAACCATATCTTAGAAGTAATGTAAATTTGTTAACCTGTCACCGGTACCTCACAATGCATGGAAGTACAGATACTCCTCTGGTCCTATTTTCATGCGTTTCACTGAAACAATAAATGCCAATCAGAATTCGAATTTTCTGGGGTTACTGTTTGCGTGCATGCATACGAAACAGAACTGTCCATAGACGAAGAGCTCTCGGTTTTAAAGCATAACTTATCCTGGTAAAAATTAGTAAAGTATGCCAACTAATATGGAAGCTTTAAGGAAATTTAAAAGAATTAGTTCGAACATAGTTGTTGTCTAAACATTTGTACATATAAAAGGGCATATTACCCAAAATAAACAAATTCTACAATATTCACTTAAATTGCCTGAGTAAAGAAATATTTTTCAGACTAAGTTTTGCTGCAAAGAAATATAAACGGAATTTACATTTTAGTTTATCTGTTACAACTAGAATACATTTAAAAATTTTCCCCAGGTATGTTGTGTGTACTTGACAGTTTGCTAAATAGTGGTTGGCGTTACCTTACGTTTAGACTACTTGCTTAACATCTCGCTTCATTTGATAGAAGAGTATTGTTACTGTACCAGTTGCGATGAAAGAAATATGGCGCTAAAATCGGTTCATGTTAAACACTATGAAAAGTAAGGATTAAGCTTTAAAATTGGCCACCAACTATGTTGTTCGAAGTAACAACAAATTGGCTTGAAGTGTTTTGTACTGAATATAACAATTAGCTTGTTTACAGAGGTTTTTCTGATGTGCCGTTAGTCCATACTTTATTAAACTTTATAGTTTCTGCGAGCTACGCTCAGAGCTTAAGGCCCTACGTCGCAAATAAATGTAACTCACATATATAAAATTAATTGCCGCTTACTCTGGGTCGTCTCTGGGGAAATACTTTATGATTTAGCCGCACACAGGAGTGCGGTGAACGCAAAAATAGACGTAAAAAAGATAAATTAGTATTTATCATCTGAAAAGTTTCTTGTCAGTTCAGAGTAAAAGAAGTCTTATTGGTGACACAAAGGCATGCGAGTGAAAATCTCTCCAAATAAAGTTGGATTAAGTCAACTATATTCGCTACACGCTAACACATTCTAAACGTTGTTGTGTTTATTCTTAAATAAAGTTATCCTACCCAATTACGTATTTTAAGTCATTTATATGCTAAAATAATTTCATTCGGAAGTTAAAACATCCAGAATTATGTAGCGGACTGCATTTTGCAGTAAAATAGCAATAGGCAAACAAAATGCGTATTGTTTATTTCAGATAGTAATATGGATAACAAGATTTCAGTTACAACCATCTTCTTATATTGTCATGTTCAAAAGCAGTGACTGCAAATATATTCCAATTGCCTATTTACGCAGAAGGCGCGTAAACAAAATTTTCATAATGATAAAATTAATGATAATACGAGAGTAAACTTAAATTATATTAAGTTCTATTTTCTCTTGGAGAAGTTTGTCAAAACATAAATAAATTACAAGTGTTTGCAACATATTTATCACAATTTTAAATTACTGCGATTTATAAAATAAGCAAATCATTTGTTAACAAACATACTGGTTAGACTACACCAAACTTTCTACAAAAGAAAAGCAGTAATATTCGTTAACAAGATATAGTTTGCGTTGAAAATGAGAGCTTCTGCGTACAAATAATGCAATCCAAGCCATTTAGTAGGAGCTGGCCGTCAATTTCACCATGCTGCAGAATCGATCAAAATAATAAGATGCGTAATTAGTTACTTAGTTTGGAGAGAAAGGTTTCCGTGTTTTAGCCGTCAAGCCAAGCTTAAAGAGTAACTAGTTCAACTGGTGTATGCTGATAGTAAATGACGTCTTCTTTTTTTCACGGTGATGCCAATAAAACAAGGTCATTCCTCTGATCGACTAACACCTTGAAATAAAAATTTCCTATGGCCAGAATAACAAAAAATTAGGTACACGATGCATGAATATCTTGATTGCAAATATAAAGCAAATTTTTGTTAATCTAATAAGGCAAAGCGTTTTCTCAACCTTTGTGCATTATGATTTTTAATAAATATGATCAATTAGTATACTTATCCACTCTGAAAATGGCCTGCTTAATTAGTAAACTGAAAGCAGGCAGTGCAAAGTTTCTTTCGGAGCACTGGAATAGCAAGCGTATTACTGTTTGTGATGTGAAGCTAGTAGCCTGAGCAAAATGAGGGAAACATGACATTCGAAAAAATGATGGGGAATCAAACGTTTCGCATTGGGATGGGACGACGTTTGCATTTTCTACTTTGCCACGTTTACATTTAGTTCTTAGATGCCACAGACACTGACTGTCAGAGTAAAACCTGTAGATGAAAGGGCTGTGAGATACGAAGTAAAAAGTCATCAGAGGAGAACGCTACATCAATTACATGGAAGTGGTTGTCAAGAAAGAGTTAGGAAGGCGGATAAATTAAAAAAGCAAGTAGCAAGAATCCATTGCAGTTATTGCGTTGTGTGTATATAAGTACTATCACCCAGCGTTAAACGGCAGTTCTACCATGGAAACCGAAAAGGAGAGAGCTTCTAACATTACCATAAGCTTCACAGGTGGGCAACATGCGGATATCTATGATGTAAGGCTAATAACATGAATTTTGTGGAGAAAGATAACTGATTATGTGAAGGAGAAAGGAAGCACACTTTGACCGAAGTCTTGCGTGTACTTAGACATCATATGTTACAAGCCGTTGCGATGTAAGTGAGCGTAGAAATTACGATTTCAGCTCGCACAGAAAGATCTAAGTTACCTTCGAAGAACACAAACGGACACATAACCCCTGTACGATGGATTTAATTCGCTTTATTCTTCCATTAAGAAACAACTGCTATAAAAACTTAACACTTTTGTGACATCTACCTGTTTGCTTCTAACAGGAAAATGTAATCTCAATTTACCTGTGTTGAAATTGATATTATTTTAGGAATAGTCCTTTGCAGTTCTCGCTGTAACTGTTCTAAGTCACACTTTAGGCAAAGCCTTTCCACACTTTGTGAACTGTTATTAACTGATCCAATAGCAACAATAAGCTACCTGAATGCCTACGTCAATTTATAAGCTAACTGTATTAAGCAATGTCTCAAACGGCGTGTAAGCAGTCGGCAGTTCTTAATAATTTTAATACAAAGAGAGTTCATAATATAAATTTAATTGAAGACTCCTCCGTTCCACAAAAGCTTCATAAAGCCGTCCCGTTTGTAAGTATCAAGCATGTTCCATTAAAAAGTGGCGGAAATACCAAAGTAAACGATTAATTGTAAATTCACTTTTGCACCTTGAAGTTTAGATTACTTCTTAGAATATCCATTACCGTGGACCGCTAAACGTTGAATTTCTTTAAACCGTGATGAATTAAGTAAATAAATTTTGTCCCAAACAAGAGTAAAGGTAAATCTAAGGATGGGATTCAATGGCATTTTGAAAATATTTTCCATATATAACCGTGCACCACTGGGGAAGGTTTTGTTTTGCTGTACAGCTTACTAGTGCAAACACGATAAACCAAAAATGATGCTCGGTTCACAGGTAGCAATTGCATTACCAGCCAGCGTCCAACATTTTCCAAGCTAACGGAACCGGGGAGTATTGACGCCACTTGCCAGTGCTTTTTCTTAAAAAGACTTGGAAATTTAAATTTTTACTGATCAATTCTTGTAGAAAAACATAAAGTGACTATTCAGACCCAACGCAATGACGTTGCCGCAGTAAATTTTTATTTAACTGTCGTTAAAATATTTTCCGCGGTTTCATTCACATACGCACTGAAAAATATAGGAAAGGATGGTTCTAAGAACCATGGAGTATTCTGCTACATATATGCTGGTTTGCCCCGGATCTCAAGCGTAATACCCAAGATGTGGAAAAGTAAAACTGGCTTTTTTATTAATCAACTTTGGAATGTCATATAATTAATTACAATAGCCATAAAGCAAGTAGCTGTTTGTAACTGTTTTTGTGGTATACATAAAATCAACCTCGCTACAATTGTGACCGCCATTCGGTTTTGACGGAGCTGACAAATCAACCTGAACAAACCATCTGACGCAACATCCGCGTATTCGTGTACGTTATGCATAAACCAACACAAGCTGAACCGGCACCATATCGACGGTGAAGAGAGGAACTTATAACTATTGATCAGCTTCTTTAGGCGGAATGACCATATCTTGTAAAAATGTCTAATCAATTTGGTCCTAAAGCATCCATGGGCTTCCTCTTTTTCAAATGCCCCAACGCAGATTTCACAAAAATTGTAATAGATTGTTCGACGATTTCTGCGCTTTAAAAACATATTAGCAAGAACTCAACGATATCCCGCTTACTTGTTAAATTGATGCATCCAATTACACGAACTGTATACTGCTCTTGCACTATCTGCTGCATTCAAAAATTTATTTTCAAAACTAGTCAATTTGAGAATGTGTTTTATGCACCCAGTACCGAAGAATATTCGGCCATAACACACATTTCCTGCCGCATAGCAGGATAAAAATTCGATTCCAAATGTTACTAATAATGGAATATATCATATCATCATAGCGTAAACTACTTGTTTTTAATTCACATACGAAATTATTAGAGACTAGCAAATCGCGCTAGTTTACTAATGACTAGCAAACAGGAAGCTCGTGTTACGCATTTTTGCAATGGAAATTTTGGTTGCCTGACGTGGACGAAGTACGTACCCAGAAGAAACAATGAACTTAGCTGTTTGTGTCAGTGAGCACTATTGAAACAAGCCTCTTGTCTTAGATGAATATAGTGCATAGCTTAAAAGTTGAATCATCAGAGCTGCCAAGCGCTACCATGTTACACAGCGGGAAAGGCTAAGCTTTGTTCACAAGTACCAGGTGCATATTGGCATAAAATCTGATGGATCAGTATAGGATATTCTGCATCCCAAGACTGGTGCGAAAGGTGTTGTCAAACAGATTAACTCATTAGGAAAAATATATAGTGCGCGAATGATATGCTACATGCCAGCCTAGTAAACACCTCGATAAATGTCTTTGCTTCGATTCTTAGAAATATGAACAAACACAGATTGTTGACAATAGCGTTATGCGGTGCGGTCTGATATATCTTGACTTGCACTACAAAACTAAGCAACTATTACGCTGTAAACGGCAGAGAAAATCACTTTATAGTAATGCAACAGGACTGTGTGTAAGTGCTTACTCTACAGCTACGGTTTCAGCGGCGCAATGGCTCCTGATCCAATGAGAAGTGAAAATTTTACCGACCCTAGTGCGCAACCCAGCTCAACATAAATCCAGGTCCCTGGAAGCGAACTACGCCTAGTGCGCGGTAATTCACTGATTTTCTGAAGAAGCAAACGGGTTTAATGTGAGTTTGGTACGCTCATACTCTCCATGTTTGCTCCTGTGTGGCTAATTTCCATCCAGCGTCTATTCGCCTATTTCGCATCCTGTAACTTCCTTTTATTTCGTTGCGTATATCGCGGCCGTTGGAACAGATAAAGCTTGTAGGCGCGGAAACATATAGCACTTTCAACAGATGGTGCGTATAGGTTAACATAAAAACTATTATCGTTGCATTGAAACGTGGAAACACGAACTGTGCATTAAAGCCAAAAGCGTATGAATTAATAATTCCTCAAGTAGGAATCCTAGTTAATGGTTAAATATGAAGGTGCTGCGCATTTCTGCTTTCCTTATATGTGCTTCTTCATATGACTGATTGTTTCATGAAACATATCGTGCTTGTCACGTTTGGAGGAAATCGTTTTTATCACTGCACAAGTTCTGACGCCTTTTAAACTGCTATTTTTTCGCACGTCTATTTTCCCAGTTTCGGAAGTATCCATTGTCATTTACTTTGAAACAAACGTAACGGCTAAGACCATTTATTGTAAACAAGCTTACAGCTTCAATTTGCTTTTAGATACCCAATCTGCTTTAGCTCCTCTCTCCTAGCAAGCTAGGAAGAATAAATTCCCATTAACAACGCATCGCAGTGGCATCAGAGTTATTCATATTCACTTACCTTTAAATCACTGCGGCTTCTCCTAAATGTTTTTAAAAATAACCTACTGCTCCACTGCTTCTCTGCTGCAACTAATTCTGTTTTAGCTCTCTTCTAGCAACCAAAACAACTTACTTTGCGATAAGCTGCACCAGGTTTACTTTCGCTGCAACACATTTGTACCTTGATAAACTTTTGTATCAAAATTCCCCACTTTAATTGCTACAAAGCCTTTTACCCTTCCCTGTAAATAGTTGCCTCATCCTTCTATTACTCAGTTCGTAATAGTCCTTTCATAGATAGCTACGGCGACTTAATCACTTTAAGAACTCAGCACCCTACTCTCGTCTATGATGGTTTCCGTAGGCTTTGCTTCTTGGAATGCATTTAACTATTTGTTAGAAACTGGCACCTTGCCCCAATTCGCAACATTTTGCGTGTTCCAATTAGTTATCCCTATTGTAATAACTCATATATTCAACATCTATGACAACGAATTTACACAACACACAGTGGTTAAACAACTTATACTTCGTTGCAGCCGTTTCACATGTGTTTCCCTTGCATTTCTGTCTGTTTGGTTGTCTCCTGCCCGTTGCCCCACTTTCCGAGTTTTTTTCGGAAAACTTAACTGCCACCCGGTAACTGTACATTTGCTCTAGCTATTCAAATCTCAAAACTTCGGTACCTTACATCAAGTGCCTTTTGGTCCCTTCACCTAGATTTAGCTAGGGATTGTCCTTTAGATAGTACAGGCCAAAGTTGCTAACGTGATTGCTGTATACGGTGGACTTGCGTCTTACCATCACCTGGCTACATTATGCCGTCTCTGGACGGCTACAGACATGAGGAGCGAACGAAATAAAAGGGCGGCACGTGACTGAATAACCGCGCAAAAATGGGCAATAGGGCAACAAAATTGGAGGAACTGATAGGACATTTACTTGCGAACAGATTTATATCATTTCTCCTGTTTACTGTCACTTTCGCATTCGAAATGTGTTAATACAACATAGAAAGATCTTGGGATATTAAAGAGTTTTCACAATAAAATCACTTGTCCTGGAAATTTAACAATAAAATTCGTTAAGTAAATTGTGGTCGGTCATTATTTGTTTGTAGGTAAATGTTCATGCTTTATGCGGCGTGCTTTATTTATTATTAAGTACATGTATTTTTATTCTTAATTCTTTGATACCTGTCCCATTTCCTCAAATACCAAGGTTTACCCATTTTACTTTTGATTCAACTGCTAGTTGGAAGAATCTGCCATGGTTATGCACCCATGGTTACCACAGAGTTAAAAGGACTTTTCGATTTCAGTAAAGGCAGCATGGGCGGATTTAAGTCATTATTATGGTTATTTTGTAGTTGCTTAGATGAACAGCAAGCCCCTATAACTGAAAAGCAGAGCATCAATATCAGGAATTTTAAAGGCAGTAGCCGTTCGAAACAGCAAATCGGTTCTACCCCCAGTGCTCTCAAAGATGATGGCCTCGACTATTATTCAGGCACGAATGGGCGATCCAAATAGATATAAATCAAAGGTCCGTACGAATTCCGTCAATTTTAGTCATGTATACCAAACGATTGGTTGCACTTGGCATCTGGAAGTAAACAGCGAATAGTGATACAAATGATTTGGATTTCTACCTTGCAATGTACACAGCATCCATTTTCATGGTATTTACCAGTACATTCGAGTATCTTTTCAATGGATAGTTTGGAAACGTTTTCCACTGATTTGGGCTTGGACCTCATTGTCTGCTCTAACCGAGGTAAAATGCTGTTTCAAATATTTCTCAGTGGATATGCCGCGCCTACTTCTAATCAACGATAAAAACATCGCATTTTATTAAGTTGAAGTATTTGTTTTGACTGAAGACATTAAGATATATTAGGTGATTTGTATAACAGAAGCGTACGGCTTCCTGAAATGAAACCACGGCCGTGCTTTTGAATGGCCAAATACGAATCTATTCATGTTCTATGCGGACATATGCGAAGTAGTACAAACAGGTCCCACGCCCAATAACAAATATAGGTTGAGTGACCACATGTTAAATAACTTCTCAGCGGAGCGTTATCTATGGGTAGTGATGCTGGATGTCTACATCTGAATGAATCAATCCATGAGGGCTTCCACATACAAAAACCTGCACGTTAGTCCCATACGAACGAGGTTCGAACGGTTCAACCGTTTCTTCTTCTCTTCAATCGTTCAATGCGTATAAGTTGTCACATTTGGAGTATGCGATTCAAACATAACAGTCCTGGGTACAACGCGATCTAGATACCTTAGAGACTCCACAGAGAAGCGCAATTAAACACATTAAGGGCTTGCTGCATTAGTCAAACAACATACGATTAAGAGCCAAATGAGTGTACAGTGGAGTTCTCGCCTCAATCTGGTGAACTCATTCGGACTTATCAGATTTCGGTATAACCTAGCACATTGTTGCCACTAGCTGAAATACCGACCAAATACGTAACTGCGGGGCCAACATTTAAACCTGTCACCAAACATTTTCTTCCGGAATGTTTCGGGAATTTATATTTTCCCAGAATTTGTCGGCCGTGGAACGCACTTTAGATTTGTCCATAACTGTTCATGTTACTCATTTTTCAAAAAATACACGATGATACATTACACCATTTGCACCACACGATACCGATCCTGCCCTTGGCATGACGACAAGACAAAGACAAACATAGCACTTACCAGCCCCCCTGGAAATACGGCTAGGATGATATGCATATTGGCATAATGTTCCAAAATTACCTCTCACGGTGACCTTCCTCGAACAGTCACTGGACGTCAGTGGCTACAGAGGGACCGTGGGTAGCCTGCGCTCCGCCATAAGTAGCCCCATCCATACATCTCCATTGGAAACTCTAAGGAATAAAATGGGGAAGCATGTAATAGTGAGCCTGGTTCCATGGGCACAACTGGCTCACACTTCTTCAACTGCAATCATGTCTATCCACTTTGATTATCATAAGTATTAGACGTATACAAGGCGGCGCTTGGGCAGTAGCCCGCTCCACACTGTGCAGAGGAAATCACACTTTGAGATTGCACGCTATGAATACCGTAACCCCTGTCTCTCCAAAGATCGACCTACTATATCCTGGAGGCAGGATAAATGCGATTAAGTATTTTTGACTTGTAGACACTTCGTCAAGCTTCCCATCAAGCGCAGCCACATCATAAATGTCAAGCAACCAAGATATATGTTGAGGATATACAAGTTGGTAAGCGTGAATAGTATAGTGAGCCAACAGATGATTATCATAAGTTTCTGGTAAATGTTTTGAAGATATGTATTTCACACATACCATACCACGACACATGTCAAGCCGTGGGCTTTCCACCTGTATTATACCATCGTTCCACTGATTAGACCCCTCTCACTAAATCAAATATTTGGCAGGCAGTTGATCATTTCAGTGAACTATTTTGGTACGTTACCATCAATCTTTCCTCACATCGTTAATACTTTAGCTTGGCTAGTTTCTAGGTAGCTATAGGGCATCTGCTTAAAGAACTACGATTGCTAAGCATAAATAAGTGCTGTAATTACTCGCGTTAAAAGACTGCCGAATATAATTGGAATATTCCTCTATTTATTCGGTAAAATTGAGGATAAACACAATAAATATGCTGTGTGAGCATTGTGCCATGTCTAAGATAACTTTAGCTCTATTTGGGAATCAATTCCTTTTTACAATGATGGGCTTCTTTGAATTTTGATTAATTATCGAGATTGATGAATAGGTAGTCATCGCTCTTTCATTCAACAGAAAATGATAGACGGCGCTACCAACTTCCCTACGATGGCTCGATAATATAGTGCGTCTATTACAGAGAAACAAATGGGAGCAGTTTATTGGAACAATAAACAATAGGACAATAACAATATAAAGCAGAAGGAATTCACTGCCCAGTCAATCCACACTGAACTAATATACCTAACAACTTAATTTTGTTCTCATAATCTAAAATGTTATCAACTCTAATTCATCTTAAGCTTAATGTGGGTTTCAACTGATAAACACTATATAAACGTACTCAGGTTGAGATTGTAATGAGATCACCTAAACACTGACCAGCAGGTGTTCTTTCACATTGTAACTACGCACAATTATTATAAAAGCGCGGTTCTTTCGTGTTAAATGCATGCGCCTAGAGCTGCATGGATTACAGATGCATTATAATTTAGTGTATCAGACAGATATGTTCTGGAAAGGTTCCTCGCAGCTAGACTTAGCCAGACAGCCACCACTCATCCAGGAAAGCGTCAGAAAACCATTATGTACTACTGAGACTCGTCAGTAATGCGCACCCGACGAGTGCTGTTGAGTTTAACTAGCAAGCTTACACTTAAGAGCCAGCGGCTTGTTCTACTGAGCCATTGGTGACAGCAGCAGACCGCCATGACTAATATCTAACTGCGATGTGGCGCGGCTCATTATCCACTGTCGTGCAAGCTATGAACGTGCAGAGGATATGGCTGAGCCTCGGGGTTACGATATCGTTTGCAATCTGCCACCTATGGAGATGGATGTAAGCTCCAACAGGATTCGGCGGATGCTTGTTGCTGACGAGACCCAATAGAAAGAAACGGCCTTCTAGCGTTTTCCTGGATGAGTTTTGTCTGTCTGACTAAGTTAACTTGCAATACATCTTTCAAAACGCAATAAATTCACCTAATATTCACTCGGTGTAATGTTGTTATTTTATCTGGCGGTGCATGAAGTAAAACTGGTCACAATGGCTGCATGATAAAGACATGGCATCTGGATGCCTGCGATTTAAGTACAAAGATGCAAGCTGTGGTCGGGGGAACATATGTTTTCCGTAATCCACCGAAATTAAAAATGGAGTTACATCCATCCCCAATGTTCGGTCGTAAGTTAAACTAAACAAAATAACAAGCGTCATGGCAGAAATCATCAGTCGTCCTTCCGTAATTCTTATGGGTCATACAAAATATAATCTATAGATTCAAATTCTTTTTATGTCAAGTTTTAGGTCAAGTCTAAGTAAACAATAGGCTTTAAATTGTTGGAAGGTTTATTATATCTACAAACCCAAGCGCATCTTTTATCTCTAGTGTCAAAAGCTTGTACCACCCACATTTTATTGGTGCGTGATTACGAGATTTAAAACATACTTACTCTGTGTTACGTTTGGAATCACTACTTATATTGAGAAGATAGATACATGTATTCTCCAGCTTTTATAGTTGGCAGTTATGAAACTAACTAAATTAGGAGGGCAGCTAGCCTTTTCGTACTGCACATTTTATCAATATCCACTATAGTGCTTTTCGGGAAGCTGCACAGCGTTTTTCTCCCGTGCTTGCCAAATACCTTTTTGCAATGATTTGGTTACTGCAGTTTGCTCTCAAGATTTTACGTATGGTAAACGGTTCCAAGAACTGCTCAAGCTAGCTCTGTCTATAGGACATATTCTATTAGGAAAGGAATATGTTGTTTTATTATTGGCTATAATTGAGAAGCAGATAGTAACATAAATGAATAATATTCCTATAAACCAGTGTAGTCAGAGTGACTCGTATCAAATCCCACACAATTAGCTGTATCGCTTCTGGCTCTAGTAAGCTCACTGTGGGTATGTTATTGTGTAGTTCTGGCTATTCTGATAGGATGTAGTATATAAACTTTCATTAGAAGGAGTAATAATTATAAATATTCTCCTGCAACGAATACATCCTTGACGGGGATAAGTATAGAAATTAAACGTTACAGTTGTATAAATATCAAAAATTGGTGCTCATATAAGACGATTAACATAGATAGAGCAATTTACCCAGTAGTTTGAAAAGTACAAGATGGAAAAATATTTTATTTAGAGTGATATACTGAATTCAGGGTTTTTCCTTCTTGCACTTCTAAAGCTCTTGAAGGGAAATGATTGTATGAAATTTACCCAGTAGTTCTTGATTGACAGGATCATGATCAGTAGAATAAAAGCTAGAATTAAGCAGCAACAGACATGAATACTTGCATATACTGGTGAACGTGTTTCTCTACATACCTTTGGTTCAGGATTCGGATTCATTCCAGCAACACGATATAAGCTACATAGATATCATCAAGTATTTTGGATGCAAATTGCTAGCGGGATTTAACATGGTCAGATACGAAAACTTCATCTAGGTCCGACCATAAAAGTATATAATGTCTTATGCAATGCATCGACCTATTTGTCCATTTGAGATCCTTCCTCAAGAGGATGGAGAAAATCACTGCACTGCGGTAGGTCCAATGGGGTAACACACAAGTATTGATAACTTGTAGGGTAAAACAAAGGGGTACGTGGACTCTCCTTGGATGCATAAGGTATAACGTTAGTGATATTCCTTATATGTGACACGACCACATGAGATAACTGCTCATTGTTACCCCCAGAAGTTTACAAATATGATAGCGTCCATACCGTTACAAAGTTGATGGCAAAATGTGAGGATTTGCTGTTGGTGATTTCCTGTTAACAGTTGAAAGTGACACCTATTACACTTGAGGTTTTCAATGACAAGCAGCGGAATTTGGATTATCCCGTGAGACTGTTCAGTTTGATATGCAACCTAGCCAATAACTTAATTATTATATGATGTACATGCAATGATATTTCGTATGCATACATTCTGGCTGAGGTAATTCAAGAAGATATTTGATATATTGACATACTGTATGCCTAAGAAACCACGAAGAATGTAATGTGATGAGGATATTTTTCCCAAAACCCTGGCACAACGGATGCGGCTAGTACAACATTATATGGGTAGAAAGAGATTGAGTCGAAGTTAGAGCCAAGTATGTCATGCAGCATCACTTCAGTGTTAAAATAGCTGATGCGCTGCAATAGCTAAGGAAGCAGACGTGTGTAGCTTTTTTCTTAAGTACTCCAGCGCAAGACAGGCAGTAGCATTAAAGGTGAAATTTACCTAAGTTACGCGAAATGATTGTCATCCAAATGCAAAGATGCAATATCTTATTCATGAATCTGTCTATCGATAAGCTACGAAGCATGCGACGCGCAAGCGATTGGCTGATATTTTTAACTTTGTTGAGGCTTGAACTTCCTTACACGAGCACCGGTGTTGTGCTTGTGTCCTACCAGTTATCAGCTATCTTGTTTTGCTTTAAACAACTTGTGCTAATCGGTGTTAGGGTGCTCTAAGTAACTATCATTTACCTTGTGGATATCAGGAGAGAGTTTATCCAGGATAGTGATTTGCTGGACTTCAATGGGATTATATCTCTCAGTACCTTCAATCTATTCAAAGAAAGTGGGTTGGCTGTGGACAGTTGTAACGGTTAATACATCGAGACATCCGGAGGTCAATATGTTCCAAATTGTGGATGACACCGTATTGTTTCAAAATTTTTGCATTTTCTTTTTTATTAGTTTATCTACTATGGTTAAAGGATAAATGGAACTTGGGGGATGTAGTTCGATTTCTATAACTGGCGGCAGACAAGTGAACTTGGTAGAGGTTACATACAACATTCTCTTATTGGAGCATAAGCAGTAGTTTAAGACGTTTTATCTAGAATCTGGTAGCAGAAAGAACATTGCTTCAAATGAAGCAAAAATAGAAGCAGCTTTTCACGCAACTAGGTAACTGGCTTCAATGATTCAATACATCTCAAGCATAAGATGAAGTAATCTCCTTGGAGGCAATATGCTCATGCAGTCACTCACTGTTGCGATCCTTACATCGTCTGTATTTAAATTTCGGAATTTTCAGTGTAGCATTATTTCTTATTTACGTTGTATGGTTAACAGGATATAACCCTATGGTGTATAATCTGAAATCTAAAATGATACAGGTTACATGAAGGAAAAGCTTTCGAGTTGTTGATAAACACCTTGTGCAGCATTGCAGCTAACCTGGTTGGTGTTTGAGAAATGTGCTTTATTCAGAAATCTGCAAATGATTTAGATCATGTCTATTGAAATTTTAATTTATTACGCTAAAATAGTTCAACCTTTCGAGGTAAGCAACTTAATATCTTTAAAAGGTTGCTTAAATTCAAAGTTTGGAAAGCTAAGAGTAAAACAGATACTAGCAATAGGTAGCTTGGTTCGCAGTTCTCGATTACACCGTTTGTACATTGCCAATAGTGAGAGAAAATCCCTTTATTGACATGCACCATGAACTATTGAGGTTGATGAATACTTCATCCCATATACTGGTATACCTAAAAAGGTTTTTAAGGCAATGAGAAACAAAGATCACTGAATATCCCTCTCCACTACCCGACTTTTTTGTACCACATGATCAGGCTCGTAGTCTGCCAGTGTCTCGCAAGTCGAGAAATATATCTTTTATTTATTTATTTATTTAATTTCTCCTTATTGGTAGTCATTCAGTTGCAACCACCAGTGCGGTGCCACTACGAATAAACGTACATTAAGCAATTGCCTCTGCATTTATCGGTATCATATGCATAACCAGTCAAAATTTTTCCGTCCAAATCTTTCTTCCATAATCATATCAATTTAGCGTAATGAATAAATCTCTTGCAATTGATGGTAGCCAATGTGTTTCAAACTGCTGACTGCGGATATTGGTAGCCATTACTACATCATAAAGTCCAAAATGTTGTTTATAACTCTTTAAACATAATGACAAACGATTATACATTAAACTCGCCATCTTAGACCACCGTACATTTTGAACTTTGCACCCAACATAGCTCCACGATTCTCTTGATTTGCCCAATTTGTTTCACGCGATTCTTGAACGCTACCTCAATAGGCGTGGTTCCTAGTGACAAGTGGTAAATTGAGTCCAATCTCTTCATACAGCCTGTACCTCATTCCTTGACATCTAAAGTAATAACTAAACTGACAAAATGTATAATCTTTAATACATGGTTCAACGTTTGATATAAAAGATTAGTTCCAATGTTGAAATTGTTCCAATTTCTGTCCCTGATATTTGTAAGTTTGCACCCAGACAGTTGTGGCATCTCAATGTGTGCTAACGTAAGACTAATAAATTTCTGCATTTTTGGTGAATACGCCTTAAGTTTAGCGTGTACCATTAACTAAATTAACCGTAAGAAGTTTTCTACCACATTCATTTTTCAGGTTGCTCGCATCTTCGATTTTGATACAAATGGTTACCGGGTCATTTGCTAGTTTTATGCCTGGGTTTTCTTCCTTGTGAATCATGAGCAAAATATGAAGTTGCACTAATCGGCAGCAGAAGAGCATTCATATGCCGAATGTGAACAAGCCAATGTTTGCAAAACATTTTACAGGCAATTCGCATACGTTCGTGTTCTTACGTATTACTTCAGTCTGTATGTTTCTTGTTTTCTGTTAAGGCGATATCCTCCCTCCATATATATATCGATAGCGTCCGGATTGTACAAGTTACCCGCCAGGAGTGAATGGGTATTTTTACCTCCATTTCGTGTTCTGCTGCTTATAATTATGGTTTGCTAACTGACCGACCAATAAGTTTATTGTTCTTGCAATCCGTGTCTCATAAATAACCAAAGCAACACACTTTATTTACCCCTTCTGTATTAGTCGGCACGAATTTCTTTTCTCTGTGTTACCTAATATGCCAACTGGGTCTGAAAGCTTGTAACATGCACAGGTTGGCATTCTTGATAATAAATCTCCATAAGAACCGGTTCCAATTCCATACAGCCTAGATACTTGCTACCACGAAGACCTACCGCAGTAATTTCCCTACCGGATATATTTCAATCGCCAAGCATATTTCTTCATGTGTCCGCTGTTAACGTACGATAAATAACGGCAGCGCGCTATATGTCACGCAGGCGAAATGGCGGTTGACATTCGCTTATCTTTTCCTCCATTTAGCTGGATACATTTATCTCTCTGCCCCCGATTTGTTTGGAGGTAACTGGTGCTTTGCGGCGGTGAATCAAACGGAAGTGCAATAAGTGTTGTATACTCGTTTGTCCAAATGGTTCTGAAAGTGTGTATGTAATTCCTTTTTTGTTTTCTGTGGGCTGCAACCATCAGGCTTTCCTACTTCCAATGCTTTGTTGTTTTGTGCTAACTAATGTCCTTCATGCGTTTTGGCCTCTTTCGATGAGATATTAGTTTGACGGAGGATAATCGACTCTTCTCACGCAGCTTCTACTATTTGCTTAGTGTGACAAGCTTCGCATATACATTAACTTTTTCGGGTGACCATTGGTGACAGCCGATATATACGCTTGCTTTCTTATGATAAACACGAAAGAAGCGGGCAGTGAGCAAAATTGCAACCGTATTTTCCAAATTCTTTTTCTGCGAGCTTGCTGATAAGCAAGAAAAACACTTTTAGTATACAGTATGATTGCGTAAAACAATACATTCAGCTGGCAGTGTAAACCAAAGGACTAATTGGGTGCATTTTTTCTACATTTGTAGCCACAAATATTTTAGTAATCAATACATATATTTATATATAGTTGAAAGGCGTGATAAAATGAAAGCTGATGGATGCACCCATAACTTTTTGTCGCCTCAATACCATTAACAATAACCGGTATGCGATTATATACTTGCCTGCTGGTGTGAACAAATGAGGTACATGTATCTGTCAGCTTTCGTCTTATCACCATGCTTTTGAATATATATATTTAATATGTATTAATACATATGACCCAATACTCCCACCCGCCAGCAGCATGTGTCACATATATTTAGCCTTTCCCTAGACTCCATTATTTACACACGTCACTTTAGTGCAGCGACAGTTTTGAGCAAGCATCAAACGTTGTGCACCATTGTTCTCTCGTGGTTGACAGTATTCCACCGAAACCACTGCGGGTAACAGCTACGTAAAACAAGTTTGTCCAGCGGTACATCAAACGGCAATTTGGAGGTAAAATAGCTTGTGCGTTCAACAATTAATTTGCGTAATTGATTAACATGCCGAACGAAAGACAACGGTCCGATAGACTTCTCGTACAGCACAGTGCCTTTCATTTTCGAACCACATCAGTGTTCCAGGTTTGATAGTTCGGCCTAATATCTAACTCATATACCGGCTCGCCTGGTAGGAAACTTCCTATGCTTGATGCGAGTTGTCAATGCGTAACTTTAGGGTGGTTACACCAATTGTAAGACGCATCTCACGTCCGAAAACGGCGTTCGCTGAGGATCTCTCGTCTGGTGTAGCGGGTTTTAAGATAGCCCGATAAATTAAAAGGAACAGCTTTATGATCTCTTCTGTCGGTGCTTCTCTCGCAGTTTTAGTCCTACACGCTTGAAGGTATTCACGAATTTTTCCGCTTGACCGTTGAGCTGCGGATGCCCTATAGGCAACCGGTAGTGCTTGATGTCATCGCGCTGACAGAAAACACAATATTCCTTGGAGATAAATTGTGAACCGTTAGCGAAAACCAAGGTGTTTGGTGAACCGAACAGTGCAAATAACGGTTAAAGTTCTCGTACCGTGAAAACAGCTGTGTTCAACAAATATACGTCCGGCCACTTGGTAACTGCATCAAACACAACTAAAAACACTGGCTTTGCACTGGATCAGCGAAATCAACGTGACTTCTCTTTCAAGGCTTGGAGGCTGACATCCTGGGTTGGATGAATGTACTTGGAAGTTTCGCTGCTGAGGCACAATTGCTATATATGGTGACACAATCATGGAGATAATTGTCAATAAAAGGCCAGTATCCTAATATCTGGCTAGAGCCTTCCTCAATAAGATTCCGTGATGATGTTGGTGCAAATATCTTACTACCTTTGCCTGTAGGTAGTTCGGAACTGCCACTCTTTCACCGAACATACCGTAACTTTCAACCAGTGCTAAAGAGTTACATCGACAACAAATTCATGAAGGTATGTGCCAGTAATCAGGTTTGACCACTGTGTTTAAAAAACGAAGAATCAGTTGCAAAATATGGTTAAATTTGGTGTACTCACAAATGTTCACAAAGTAATCGGAAGAGCTCTGAATGAATTACATGCAAGCTGTTTTACGTCCTATTCACGAGTAACTGAAGCGATCACCTGGCGTTTTCTATGTTTGGCTGTTTTGCTATACGTCAAAACAGCGCACAACATAGCTAACATCTGTCTTAGACACATGAGCTAATGTACAATTATAACCAATCAACAGTGTCGCACAACGTTGCAGGCGATTCACCGTGTACACAGGTATACCGTTCTTTAGATCAAAGATGGCTATTAACGGCTTATGGTCAGTGGTCAATCCGGATTCTTTACACTGCAACATTCGATGAAACATTGTGATGGCTAAAGTTAAAGCTAGTGCCTCTTTCTCGATATGTGAGTAGTTCCTTTTGGACTTCGTTAAAGCACGTGATGGGTAGGCAACCGATGGCAGGTGCTAGAGTCGAACCTCTGACGAAGAACTGCTCCAACTCCATTACTAGAGGCATCTGCGGATAGGATGAAATTTGCTCTTGGGTCATAATGTCCCGGCATTAAGTTCGACACAAGAGCATTTTTAATGCGACTAAAAGCTTCCTCACATTAGGATGACCAAGATCAGTGAGGATTTTCAGCCAGCAACTCATTTATTGGCCGGCAAAGTCAATGCATATCAGAAATAAATGCACAAAAATTACCTGGCTTGACCAGGAGCGATTGCAGAGTAGGTATATTGTGTCGTGCAGGTCATTCCTCGATAACGCAAGTTTTTTAATATCAGGGCTTCGCCCGTCACGATCGACAACAAAACAAGGTACTTCAGTTGTGACATAAACAAACAATATTTATCAGCTCTCAGTATCGAAACATATTCCCACAGGTGTTCGAATGCCTGCAAGCCGTGGGAGGTATGTTGGGTTCTGTCTGTTTATGTGACGGTAATTTTAGCTGAGTACGCACGAGTTGACGATATTTCTGCTAATATAGTATCCATTAGTTTTTGAGGAAGTCTCGGAGCAGCGTTCACCCAGAACGGTAACAGATTGTACTGCTACAGACTAGAGTGAACATTGTAATAGAGCACCGTGCGTCATCGTCGGCTACCAGTTGAATAGAGGCATGTGAGATATCAAGCAATGGCAATATTCGACTGTCCTTGAATCTGGTGAAAATATCTTCCGGTAGTGGCAGCAGGTAATTATGGAGATTCAGGGCTGCGTTCAGACCCATGGAAGAATCTCCACATAGGCCAACGGTTCATTCTGCAGTTTCAATATCGGCGCTGGTCAGTCTGAGTATTCCACTTTAGAAATCACCTCTGATTGCTCCAAACGATCCAATTCATCGGCAACTAATTAAAGAAAAGCATACGGCACCGGTCTTTTGGGTCGAAAAACAGGCTTTGCTTCCACTTTAGATACGGAAATGAGTAAACTTGGAGCAACATCCAAGTGCGGAAGGGAGCGCTGCTGGTTATTGTTTCCCTTTAACATCGGCGATTACAGAACTCTGCGCTGCGTAACACTGTGATGACTTGTCTGAACCGGATAGACTTTCCTCCGTTTGATCACACACAGAGTCAATGAGAACACTTCACAAGTGAAACGCGGTGGGCCAATCACTCCTAAATATATTTAACCCCGGGTTATCAGAAACAGAACAGAAGCCGGTTCACTTATATACTCTGTAAACATACCCACAGAAAATTTTACCGCGTAGCTGTTCGACGCACTCCTTGCGGTATTTTCCGAATTGCGTAAAATCGGTTCAACGATAGCCTACTTCTTTGGACTAGATGATAGTAATGTCAGATGCAGTATCCAGCTGTAGGTGCACTAAGTGACCATTATTAATGAGATTGTGAAACGTACGAAATGAAGGAAATCCTTCCAGTGTAGTTGCATAAACTATATTAGACTTCTATTTGATTTTGTGTTGTTTAGACAGATTTAATTTATTTCCATGTTGATGATGTCCTGTGGCTGATCGACAATGCGTTTTTCATGGTCTTTCTTACAGCAGACGGTGCTCTGGAGATTGATGAACGGACAGTCTCTGGAAAAATGCCACTCACTACAATTCCAACAAAACCTCGTGGTTTCTACCGTACAGGGTTCTAGACATCTGAACAAAACAGTAAGAAGACGAGCACTGCAATGTGGCACCATTTCATGTTATCTGATCACTTGCAAACTAACAACATATATAGATCAAGTAAGGGAAGGAAAACATCGTTTTGAATTGGTCAGAAATGTGCACACAAACCTAAGACAATAGTTGGTAGTGCTGGGGAAGTGCTCATGATCCCCAAGGATAATTAAGGGCTACTGTCAGTAGCTTTTGCACACAAAAGTTGGGACGGTAACGATTTACGGCCATGGCCTCATCAAACTTCAACACCCTGGCTTTTTCGTTTCGGTAGATAAGCGTAAAAGTTGACCCAGGGTCTACTTGCTGACCTGTACTGATTAGGTGTCTAGCGATGGATGATGCAGGCCGCTTGCCTGCTGCTCCTCGTCCGGTTGTTTGTTGTGCCATTAACCCAGCAATTCGTTTCGGAATGTGCTCTCCAATCCGCTTACTCAGACAACGATCTGTTCTGATAATGTGACTACTTCTGCAGGTACAGATGAATTGGTAAATGTAATGAGTTGTGGCGGAGACCGGCTGAGTAGGTTTGATTTGGGGAATCGGCAGCTTTTTGTTTGTTCAGCTAAGACAGTTTGGCAGTGTTGAATGTACGGCGAATAGCGGTGTTCACTCGTCGTTCAATTTGCGCCGTCACCACATTACGTTTGAAGGGTAGCTGTAAATAGACGGGTATTTTGGGCACAGTCAGTACTCTTGGTTTGTTTTCCTTCAGGTGAATGTGAATCATGATGATTTCCTCTGGATATCCATTGGCCCGTAATGTCTGTGTGATGAACGGTAATTCCAACTCCACACAGTCAGCACTGCATGTTCTACGGGCACAATCGAACAACGTCTTGACAAAGCAACGTTTGTATTGGACCGGTGCAAAGCTACTGAAGTTCTCATATAGGCCGGTCCATGTAGCTTTCCTGGAAACAGCGCGTTTTATTGAGCCGTCATCTCGTCTTTTCAACAATACAACCATAAAAGCAAGACAATTGTTATCTTCTAGCTCACAGGTGAAACGGGCTTTGGGATGTGCATTGTTGAGTGCACTGGGAAGAGACTGGACAGTATCTGCAGTTGGGGCAATCACCAAGATGTCATCCATATATTACCTGTAGAGGCACCTGGTTTAGGTAGGATTCACACCTCTATTCGAACATTGCCATAAATATATCAGCCAAAACCGGGCCAAGAGGACTTCCCATGGCCACCCCATCTACCTGTTGATAAACTTGTCCATTAAATAAGAAGTGCACATTTTCCTTACATAATTGCAATAAATCCCTGAGATATTCCACTGGAATTCGCAAGGCTACCTTTTTATTCGTGATGAACCCGCACAAGTAATCCACTGTTTCTTTTAATGGGATTTTGGTAAACAAATACTCCATGTCCATAGAACATAACCTTGTCGACTAGATTTACATCCTGCACACAATAAATGAGATCGAAAGTGTCTTTCACGAATAGTGCAAGCATATCGACTAACCAAGGTGTCAACTTGTGGTACGGGGAGTTGCTCATGGATAGTATCGGCCTTAATGGTGCGTTAGACTTGTGGATCATTGACAAGCCGTACATTTGTGGGGTACATGTACCCATGGGTTTAAAGGAAGTGTACACCGTTTCTGATATCATACCGTGCCGAAGTAACAATTTTAGTGAATGGGTCACCCTCTTTTCAGATTGCTTTACCGTGGTTCTGCTTTTGTCCTCCTGAAATTCGGATTCAAAAGCTACTGACAGTAGCCCTTAAGGTTCCTTGGGGTTCATAACCTTTGCTCCAGCGCTACCAGCTATTGTTTTGTGTTTGTGTGCATTATTTTTGACCAACTCAAAACGAGCGTTTCCTTCCCTTACGTGATCTATATCTGTTGTTAGTTTGCAAGTGATCAGGTAACACGAAATGGTGCCATTTTTCAGTGCTCGTCTTCTTATTTGTTTGTCCAGACTGATACAGGGAACACGATGCTTCAAATTTCTAGACACCTGTCGATGTCAGGGTAGAAATCGTATCAATCAACGTGAGCACTGATGTTAGTTATCTTAACCAGACGTTACACTACGAAGTAAATTCCTTCTTGGTGAACTCTGAAGATTAGTCCAGTTTGGGTGACACACTTTTTCTGATTTCTGTGTTATCGGCTGAAAATGCGATACATACAAAATTAAGTGATTGAACTGATCATCTGTAAGCTGTTTGAGCCCTCAACCTGCGCAGGAATGTTTCACCATGTCCGCGTATAAAACCTAGTCCTCAGATTGATTCTTAACCAGCTTCAAATACTGATAACGGTACTTGGGAACTGAGGACTTTTCACCAAAAATAGAAGCGTGAACGTGGACAGTCTCCTGGAAATAACAGACGCAGGAACGTTTCAGTAGAATGAAATGGCAGTATTAGTTGTGTTAATTTGTGCACAGCTTCCGTAGCAACAAACTTACCTTGGATGCATCATCATGCGTGATCGCGTCAGCCAGAATGATGTCTTCATACCAAATGTACCAGGTTGCGAATGTGATGTTATTCCCTGCTTCATATTGTAAATCTTGCGTTCCATTTACCAACGCTCTGGCTGAAGTGGACTCGTTTTTCATTGTGGTCGGTGTTAGATTTTGGGAATGATGGATGTAATTTTGCTGATGTTGTAGTAGTTAGGTTATCGGTAAAAGATCAGCCGTCTCCGCCTTCTGTTTTATAATCGCAGTTAATGGGACGTATAGATGTCAGACCAGACTTCATCTCACCGGACAGTGTAGTGACGACAAGTCAAATCACATGAAGGCAACAATATAGAGTAAGGTGAGAAGGTGTCAGAGAGGTCGCTTGCAAAGTCCGCAGCCTCATGCATATGAACCACAGTAGAGCAGTGTGTGGGAGTAAACTTCACGGTCAGGGTTGTAGGACGACAATGTAATTTCAAGGTACCGGATGGTCTTGCGTGCTTTGTGCAAACTGCTAAACTAATTCCGTTTATGATTCGGTATTCTTTGAAGTCAACGGTAGACATAACAGTTGTAGCAGCTGTTAGAAACACTCAGTTGTCTAGATTATTGTAAACTGCTTTATGCTATCGCTAGTTTCCGCAGAACTACAACAGCCGAAAGTTTGCATTTAGGCGGCCAAGTTGACGTCTAGATTTAAATCTCACTAAATTCATTGATAGCAATCTCTTCTGGTCGTTTTTGGTTCACCAAATATTTGTGATTGCAACACACAAACTTTGCTACAAGTCATGCTCACTTCCACGTAATTTCCACGGGTACATTCAGATTAAGTATCGGTGAATACCGTGTTCTCTAGTTCTTTCAGTATGATAATATTTTTAACCCTGGAGCTTGAAGCTCATGTTTTCGTCACCATTTAGGTTCCGTTGCTCCAATTTGGTCCGTCTGTTACATTTTTACTTTCATTAGTTCCTGCTGAATTCCTTCTCAAATATTTCATCATACCCTTTGCTCCAGTTATCCGGCAAATAGTCTTTGCGTCTAGTAACTAAAAGGTCGTGTAATGGTAATCTATATTTGGGTACGAATATGAGGAAGTTGAATGATTTTCCAAGAGTTGATTTTGTTATGCATTTATGGTTACCAGCTAAAATAAACTTAATAACACAGCCTTTACAGAGGTGCTGCTTTGGCGTAATATTTTCCATGAAAATTAATAGCGCATTTGTTTGGATGACAGTCGCGAGAATTGATCGTCATCTACATCAATTTTCATCTAAGCAGACAAAACAATGGTTAACACTTCACCTAAGGCATGATACATATGTGGGTGGAACATAAACGTTCCAGTTGTTAACTATGTTCTCAAACAAAGTAGTTGCACTTCAGCGTAATAAAAGATGCTATGTACTGTTATGCATTTGTGGAAAAACACTAAACACAATCAAAGTCAAATAAATGCAACAATAGCTGTTAGGGGCCAAAGCTTGATTCAAATCTTTTGTTGTATTTTCTTAAAGGGTATTACTTGGTTTTAGACAACATCATAGAGATGCTCCCATATTGGCAAGTTATTTTATATTTGCTCGTAGATTTGGAAACGAATAACTCACATTGAATATTTAAAAAATACCTTAGCTTCAATATCTTGAAATAAACTTGAAAATAACCATGTTTTAATTGTTTCGAAGTGTGTTTGAGTTCAACTCACATAACCGCAACACAGACCTATATAAAAGCGAGTTGTTCCACAATGCAATGCCACATAAAAACACATCTCCATTTTTAAACGTTTGCAAATTATGAAGCTCCCTTTTATTTAAAAGACCCGGTTCTTTTAGCATTCTTACATAATAACAGGCTAATGAACGTGCTGCCACTGTGTTCCCTTGTATTGAAAGCCATGTATTGGCTTAGCTGACAATATTACTTACTGGCAAGGCCTACAACTGAAGTGTTAGCTGTTGCAACGCATTTATAAGCCAAACTCGATCTACGACGACTCCGGATGCAGAGTGAATGTAATCAGAGCTGTCCCCTGACCTACCTGAGACATAACTTGTCCAAAATTAGATTGATACTACAAATCTTTAACATTTTGACCAAGACTAGCATAATTATAGTAAACTCATCAACAGTATAGTAGAACCTTTGTCAGATAGGCGATTGGTTGAATTGTTAAACCAGATAACCCAGATTTCATAGCGTTGCGAAATAGTTTCTGGATGGATAAAAACACAGAACTGTAGCATGTATAACCTGTTGCACACCTACAATCTCCAAGGTTATGTATCAGGAATGCGTGAAACTCCGGCTGGTTTTAATTATCACCGGATAGCATTGGAAACGACTGATTTAATTAGTTGGCCTAGGCAGTCTTAGTACCTCTGTAGGCCAAAAATATTAGAGGAAGCTTTAACTTTCAGCTTAGCTCGCATGGATTTGCGATTTCCAAATCACTTACGCTTAAAACACAATATATGCACTTCAGCCAAACTTGTAATGTACAACTCTACGATCATGCCACTGCCATTTTGCGAACCTGAAACATAGTCCCGTTCAACGGATTGAACTTCCTGGGTCACCGGTTTTGGCGGACGGCTTTTCTCATTTGAGTGGAATACCGAATGATAATGGTCAACGCCCGTCAGTTTTTATTCGGAACAAGATCATTTTGAGTCGCCACTTAGCGTCTATTAAATTTGAACTACTTATACTAAAGAGTAAATCTTTTGTTTACTGGCTTGCTTCTAACATTGGAAGGTTATATACTTTTGCTGCAAAGACTGGGGAGAAACCGCGATGTGGACATACATCGAAGCTTACGGCTATAGACTTGGTGTGTTCATTTTGTGTAGCGTTTCGAAAGTGGTTAATACTTCAGTTTCTGACAGCTTTTCTTGCGCAGCTTCTGGATCACCAGTGCTTTATGCACATATCTTTGGATAATCCACCTCAATTATTACAAAAAAGGATAAAGGTCTTGCTTTCTACCTTATGTTCTGCGGAAATTTTGACTAATCCTTTTCATCTAACAGAAATCAGGCTAACTTACTTCTCCACATCATAGTATCCTGATCACATTGAGATAATTGGGTCAAACCAAAATTGGCAGAGAATATTGCAAACACAGCTAGTACAAAAAATTAGTTTTCACCCTTTCTTGCTGCTGAGCAAGTAATCCTTATCGTCCGATAATATGTTGTTCATTGCTCATGTTGAGTTAAAATACCTCCCCGTACTTAAAATTAGTTTTCAATTTTTATCACTGTGAAATAGTTTACATTCTCGCAATCTGTTCATTTTTCATACCTAACGATTGCGATCTAAATCGAAAACGACGTAGTAGGGAATGGGTTGATGCTCCAGGGTTGGTTTCATTTTTGTCACAGCTGTTATTTAACCAAATCCATAAAATTTCCTTTATACTCTTCCTTTGTTTGTTTTACAAGTAAATACAAATACATGTGTGTGTTGGTTGTTCAATTTGCTTGTCAATATCCAGAGTCCATGCTCACTTATCGTTCTTCGTTTAGCTTTCCCTTTGCAAAACCGTACAATCTCATTAAGCTTTCTATTGCTACTATTGAATGCATTGTGCGTGCAGTTCCATGCATTGTGTTTGGGACAATTCTCCAGTGGAAAGGAATTTGAACTGAACACAGATGCACAGTTCTGCTGTCACGAAATGTGAATTTCGGAGTCGTACTCAGAAAAATATTCCTCATACCAGCACGACATTTTTACTCTAAATGTTACAAGTTTACTTGCTGTTCGTGAAGAAGGATTAAAAAAATAATCTTTTAGAAATAACCTAAGGACGAATAAGGAATATGATAAAAATGATGAAAACGGACAACTCCTCTAGATATGCCAAATATTTATGGGTGTTTTGGGTTTGTATGTGACATAATTCAAAAATGTGCTGATGCTTTCGGTCGCGCTTGATGTATAGTGCAATTCTTAAGGCATCATAGTAGGAAAAGATAACACTTCTAGCAGCGCTTTGATCAACAATTCAGATGTTCCCTGTCTGTGATCATCTGTGGCCCCTTAGGTATTTAACGGCCAACGTCTTGCATGTCCGCGGTCAAACAACTCTTAGCCATTAAATGCAAAACAGGTTATTTTAGCTTTCACATACACAGACATAGTAGAGCATTCTGAAATTGGAGTATGAGTACCGAAAACCAACAACCTTTATTGGAGGTAGGTTGGTTTTGGTATTCAAAATATGCTAATATCAGCTATTGTTATTCACAATAACATTGTAGCACAGATTCTAAGTCGAAAATGGATAAAACTCGTAAACTAGGCTTTAAACTCCATGGATAAAAATGTCCACCGCCATTCACATGAATATCAATGCAAATATGTAAAGCAATATTTATTTTCGCCATACCGGACGTAGTTGGTTTCTTAAAATATACGTGGGTCGCTCAATAAAGATTTCCCTCGAAAGGTATATAGACCCTTGAAAGTGTTGAAATTTTAACATATACTATTCATTCCTAACATAGACATCATCCAGATTTACATACTTCTTCCATCAGTATGTATAGTTGAATAAACCACGTTTACAGAAATCCCCAGATTGTATCAAAAGCCAGGATTTGATCTCAGAAAGTACACAAAGATGATGCACCGTTACGACAGATCGTGTCAATACCAGGAACACCCATCTACAACTAGGCGGAAAGATGTGGAGACGCCTCAAACATCTGACCTGTGGACGGCAATATTCCATTAATAATGCCCAGCAATTTCTACAAAACTCACAGACCTGCGAATAGATGATGGTGAAACAATGATAACTTTCGACGTGACTGCCCTCTTTACGTACCGATTCCGATTCGTTAATTTGTCGGTTAGACAAATTTCTGATCCAGCTATCACTAGTAATTCTGTCTTTAGCAGAGGTCTGGTTTGATAACTTATCAAGAAATGCAATATGGTTCTTTGTCCTAGTGTTTGTTGCCCTACGTCCCATTGCAGCGTCAAGTTGTTCTGTTAGATCTACGAACAATTGAAAGGCGCGTCTATATCAGGACTAATGGCGGAGATGGTAATGCAGAAATTGGAGGGAGATGTACTCCCACTCCTTAATCCGAAACTATGGGTCCGATATGTTGACGACACTTTTATGATCATCAAACGCAATCAAGTTATAGTCGCACAGCAGCTATTGAACAACGCCATTGAAAATATCCGGTTTACGATGGAAATGGAGAAGGAAAAGCAACTGCCTTTCCTGGATGTATTAGTAACCAGAACCATGAAAGAGAGGCTGCAAACATCAGTTTACCGAAAATGGACGCATACTGACCAAATTCAAAACTTTAACAGTAAACACCAGAAATGCCACAAAGTAAACTGTGTGCGGACACTATTTGGTAGAGTGCAAACACACTGCAGTACTGCGGAGGCAAAGCAACAAGAAGAGAAGCATCTATTTAAATGTTTCCAACTCAACGGATACCCGCGAAGCTTCATCCGAAGTTGTCTAAACCACAACAAACCAAACAGACAGTTTACACCAACGACGGAGAGACGCGTTGTTTTACCTTATATGAAGAATATATCCGAAATGGCAGCAAGATTATTCAAACAACATCACCTCATCGTAGCACACAAACCAACTGCCACATTGAGAAAACTCTGTCGAAACCGAAAGAGAAACTGGAAGCTCATGAGCAAAGTAATCTTGTATATAGACTAAGTTGTAGAAATTGCGAAAAGAACTATGTTGGCCAAACAGGTCGAAAATTATCAACACGATTACAAGAGCACAAAAGAGCATTCAAAATGCACTATGCATCATTGCTAGTCTCAGCACACGTGGATGGAAAAGAACACAGGTTTGATTGGGCCAAATCAGAAGTCCTGGCACGAGGTGAAACAAGAAGAGAAAGGGAGTTCCTGGAAGCGTGGTTCTCAACATAAGACTTGATCAACATGCATATCGAGGTTGGCTCAGTTTACCAACCCATGCGACCGAAAGAACTTAGAGAAATTATGAGACATCGCTTGAATAGGAACAACCCGAGCGACGACTTCAGCCACAAGCAAATAGGTAGTGATCACGGGATACAGATCGAAGCCGTCACTTTCGAAAACTCACCTGCACGCCGATCAGGGATCGACAATTCAATCAGCGAGATTACACTCCTCATCTCGACGCACTGATGATGCCGCCTCGCATTGCGGTGAAACGTTCGCAAACAAATTTTCCAGCTCGGCGAACAAATGGTCAACTGAAGTATAAACCCGAGGTGCTAGTTTTTTCGAACCATTTCAAATTTCTTTATTTGATGGATTGTGTTCTCATGAATAGCAGAAGAGGCGACCGGAATTTAAATTTTTCTCCACAATTGTCTTACCACATTTAATCTGACAATGGTAGTTTTCAACACTATCACTTGATGGTACAAATTTTACTCCACTTATGTTCTATACGGTGTGCGGTATTTTACGAATTGACACCTTATAACCGAATCGTATTCAACCGGCTGCATTACGCAACGTTCATTTAATCAGACCCGAAAAGTGTATAAAGTTTTTGGCATGCCGTTGAAATTTTACAGAATACCCAGAGGTGTAGGCCATTACAAGAGTCTAACTCCAACCCTCCTTGATTACTTGGAGTTGTTTACGGGAAACCTTTATTAACGCCCCATGTATGGAGGTGATTTGAAACAAACACGCCGAAAACGATATTTGCTTGTCCATTTAAATGTAACGAAAAGTTAGTCTTTTTCCACACCTCACCTTTAATATTTTAATCTTGGGTTAAGCCCACCTGGGAGCGATGTCTACGAGTAAAGCTTAATAGGACGGGCAGTTAATAAGCTTGCGGTTGTCGATACCCTTAGAGCGCAAATGTTTTCAGCACCAGAGATGGCTATGGAAGGTAACAGACTATTTGCAACATGATATTAACTGGCAAAATTCATGTAATCTGATAAGATAGTTCGAAGGACTTGTCCTTTGCATTAAGAACGCTGCTACGTCGTCCGATACAGACATCCCTTTACATCTAGGAAAAGCGTTATTTATATGTGTCAGGTGCAGACCGCGGCGGTGGTTAGCAAAAGCTGAACATAATCATCCATATTGTCAATCAGAATATGCAGATGTCCCCATAATCCTACGTTTTTCTCTAGCCACCTCCGAACACCGACTGCTTCAGAACAAAAAGTGCCGATTCTGCCAAAATAGCAACCGTATTAATTCTCATTACTTGAAGTAGTGTTTCACGTTCACATCTGTTATCTTACTGACTGACAACGGTGTGCAATTTGGCAGTACGAGGTACTTCCATCGCCTTACTCGCCCATTGATCCTCATAAAATTGAATTGTGAGTATTACTATTAACGACTGTCAAGTTAGTCGGGAATATGCTGGTCAAAGTTGCCAGACTGGCGTTTTTGAGTTTAACACGCTTGGTTCTATGGTAGTGGATTGATCAACGCTGCACTGTATTTTAGAGGTGGCAGCAAATGACCATGATGTGAACATATGACTGACCTGGAAGATTAGACCGGTAGGCCCAAACTGACTAAATCTAAGCGTCCAGGTAAGCGTGACCGTGGCCTTGATGTCTGACAACAACTAACTACATGAGGTTTCATTCGTGCATAGAATTTCGTATGTTGTCAACCTCTTTGATACGGCATTATGTTTACTGTAAACCTAGTTGGTCGTTCCGTATTTACTAGGACAACGGATCTACTTACAGTAAACATCCTAGATGTCTTTTGTATCCGCTATTTGAGATTTTTCGTACCATTCTAGTAACTATTCGAATTTATCCATCCTCAAATTATACCTCTCCTGTTTTGCGCTGACTGGTCTGCCAGTAAGACAGCTGATGCGCATGCCTCTGCTGGACAAACTGGTTTGATAAAATGAAGCAATGAACGTCTCAGAAAAGTAAAAGACATGTGTAATATCCTACATCTGAAATGTGTAAAAGATTGCTAACTATGGATACAGAGTTGAAGAAACTTAAACGACAAATGATTATTGTCAAGGCTATTCTAGGTAATTGAGATCACTAACACTTGTTTTGAACTCATCAAAAACCCAGTACATTTAAAACTTTATAACGGCGGCCACCTTCTAGACATCTTAGCAACCTAAATACTTGATTAGATTATGCGTTCTATAAATGTATTGTATCAAAAATGCAAAGCACATATATAAATCAGCTGCTTTTCTTGGTGCTGGAGAATACAGAGCCACACGTCTGCATATAACATATATAAAAGCATAACTGTAAAAGTGACAAAAATGTGTTATCTGACGGTTTCATGTTGCAAGCATGAGTCTAAGCCCTCAACTTACAGTTCCCGGCTGTGTAACATAGATAGTACCGAAACTTAGATTGGGGCACATCTGATACCCATCTCAGTACCATGAACTGGGATCTGCTCCAGCAGTTTGTTGCCGATAAAATGTATTCAGAACTGCAACACATTTAGGCATGTGTACACCTATCAAGCAGTTTCTGTAATAGTACTGCGTGTATAAGCTCAGATTATTGGACACTGGATATTTTCTTGTAAATCAGACAGAATAAACTTCATGTTGAAACTGAGCTAAGATGCTTACAGAGATAATTGTCTGAGGAGAAACATGCTATGGATTGTAATAAAATATCCAGACAAGTAAGTTGCTGTGAGCGCGTCGATCATACAATCAGATATAGATTGTGCTTTCGCGTTGCCCATTGATGTCTTGATTGCGGATAGTGGTGTAATGGCATGTAATATACACTGTCACTTTATTTAATCGTTTGCCGTTCTATGTGCTGCGTTATCGCCAAATTAACCTACAGCAAGTACAAACTGAGCAAAAATAAGTCGGGTCGCAATAATATTTATCATATGGACACAATAAGATCATGTACATTTCACCGCTCATGTAGATTTTGTAAATGTTTTCTAAACTATGATAGCTCAAGTATGCCATCGACAAACTTAAACATGTTCACTATGTACAAGACCTTGGAAATTTTGTTACCTAATGGAAATCTGCGCTTGCCGAACTATGACAAAAATAGCACCGGATACTAACGTCCATTTTGTCGCGTACTAATCCTTTCAAATGTATGGAACCGTACTAACAACGCCCAACATGTCTTTCTAAATAAGCCATCATATCAAACCAACAAAAGGAACATTCTCGTTTGTTTGGCAAGCACTGTAGATCATGGTCATAAAGCTGTCATCCTCCATACTAACGTGCAATGACCGTTTGATAGGGTGCAGCATGGTATCGTCCAAAATAGTAACAATATCGTGCATGATGGATGCATTGCATAGCTTGTTTAAACCATACTTCTCCGATCGCAATCAAAAGCTAAGTATGGAGATCAACAAAACCTCATGGCTGCCAGTTACAAGTGAATTAAGAT
>CALYDF020001860.1:0-34665 GCA_944474145.2 Dicrocoelium dendriticum
ACAAGCCGGTAATCATTCAAAACCGAAGAATTAAAATAATTTCCAACAATATGCTGCTTGTTAATGTCGAAACGTTTATGCATTTGTCAGACACAACAATTTAAAGCACTAAAACCCTGATCAGCGTCTACTGAACTCACAAGAATACATAGATGGCGGCGTGCAGGATCAGTCTGTGGTGAAGTTCTTCTATTCATCCCGCTTTAGAAGACGAGCGTGGCCTCACATTTTTCTCATTGAAGTTCTTCCACCACATTTCGATAGATTAACCATTTGCTTGCCAGAATTGAGGAGGCAACCAGACCTGGGACATTGGCGTAGTCGCATGGATCCCTGGGCAAGGTGATGAGCTGTTTGTGGTCGAGCCCATTAACGGCTTTTAAAAACGGCCAGCTGGCCTGTGATGCCATCAACTCTTAGGCATTTATGGTAGCTTGGGATAAACAGAGTTGTATGTCCTTTTGAATTTTGCTGGACGCATCAAAGGTTAGTTCATCTGTCTGCAAATGTTGCAGCCAGTTTTCCTCAGCGGCAGTTTTCAGCTGCATGGATAGATCGGAGAGATCGTTGTAACCCGTTACCGGAGATAGTGACTTGGCAGTTTTCAGGTCACGGATGATGTTCTTGCCAACGGTCGCAATGTAAAACCTTCTGTGTTGTTTCGCTGGTTAGAATATCCACCAGTTCACACACACCAGCTGTCTCCAAACTCACGTTGTACAACTTACAACATGGCTGCCTGAAGATGGGAATATTTGCTGTGATGTGCGACTGGAGTTGTAGCGGGTCATGACCGGTGCAGGTTAGTCGGTTGGGATATCCACGCCCACTTGAGTTAGCTATTCCATGTAAACACACCACTTTCTTTACGAAAGTCGTAAAACACTTTACATTGTTGCAACAATTTCGTCGACTTCCGGCGAGCTTCTGCGAATGGTCTCTCCCTTCAAATTGATGCAATGGGCAACACATCGAACATAAACTGAATCCTCACAAACAGGCCTAATGAAATCTCGGTACCATGCTGTCATATACCTAGGGCAATCGCACATGAAGTCCCTCACGCGACTGAACTTTATACCCATCACTGTCAAGCTGCGCGGCATGGCTCCGCCAAGTGTAGCAGAACTGACTCTCTCAATCCTGATTGTGTTGACGAGGTTGGCTCGCAGACCGTATTGGTTTGCCTTCAATATTTCGCATAACAGGATGTAAATTCCATCTTCCGCGCGATCATCACTTGTTTGGTCCGTTATAACGCTGACAAAGGTCTCACAGAGCATCTCTTTCAATGCATGTTTGCTTCCTGTAGAACGGGAACTTTTTAGACGTAGCGCGTTCGATTCGTCAATGCTTTCACAATTTCGTAAGTGGCTATGAAGAAAATCCCTAACTGGAGGTTGTCGGCATTCTCTAGTGTGATATTCGCAGATACCATAGTAACTAGAACCTCTGATGTCACTGTGTCACGGACTTCCCGGGCAGCATTCGCAAAGGCGACGAAACCAAACATCCTTGTTGGTCTAGGTTCCGTCGGATCTACTCCCACTTGGAAAAAGTTCAGCTGATTTCTCCTCCTTGTACGCTTTTTTCTGAAAATGCTGCTGGCTGCGAATATGGTTCACGACAGTTGTTTTTAGGGATGGATCCACAGTCACTTCACATGATGAACAATGAACAATGAATATATACGGGTTAAGAAGCGTTGCTTTACAAGTCCCGTTTTATACTTAGTATGGATGTCGACATAACATTAATGACAATAATGATAGTAAAACAGTTAGTACTTTAAACATTAAAATAAGGACTTCTCGTTTGCTCCGCCGCAGTCCTCTAATCCGCTTAGATTAACAGCACCCATAGTTAACAACAAATAATTTCATGGTTAACTTCAGGTGTAGGATGGAGATGCAATGTTAAGTAACAAAGTGTAAGTGGAGAGTGCATCATCCAATTATCTTTTAAATGCTGTTAATGTCGGTGCAAATACGACCGATTCTTGGAGAGCAGTCCACGGGTGACAGACACGAATGGAAAAGAAATTTCTGCGGCACTCCAGACGACTATATTGTTCTGCGAGTTTCAATGAGTGGCCCCTCAGGTTTGTATTGCTGCTGAGTTGCAGTAAAGAGCGGCCCACATGATGTGGATCACGCAGAATAAAATATGCCATAATCAGGTCTTCTCGTGGTCTGCGATAGCTTCCACTGAATACCCCCAATCGTTGCAGCCTCATCTGGTATAAAAGATTGTGCATTCCAATTACGTTCTTAGATGCCCAAAGTTGTGGCTGCTCCAGTGCATTAAGGTCGTGTTGCATCCATGAATGCCAGGCTTGAATTGCGTATTCGACATGGGAGCGAACATACGCGCTGAGCATTTGTCGAGATATGTAGCTGTTTATTTGTCCATACTCCCATCTTAACAGCCCAACGCGTTGGTTACTGGTCTTCGAGGCCGTTTCGGATTTCCTGGAGCAACCCAAGTCCTCTTGAACCAGGACACCCAAGTCACGTTCGAGAGTTGATTGTTGTAGTATATTCGTTTCGAGCCGGTATGAGTAGCTGCTATGATGCCAGATGGAAAGCGACCTCATGGCGGATATTTGCGGCAATCGCTGTATATGTAACTAATGTTCCGGAGGGCTTTGTCATGACAAGAGACATTTGAGCTACAGGTACCGACGGTTGGTGTTCGGCTGCTTCATCCTTGTTAATGCTAGATGTCAGATCTAGAGTAATTTGCTAAACAAGACTTTTCAATCGGTGCCTGATTTTCGTTGCCATGAGTAATGCTTGACTATGGTTAGGTACGGTCTGTTTTCGCCCGGTGTTCTACCAAAGTTGGAAAAGACTATGGAGCTGGGGAAGTGGCTGATTACGGTTCAGGAGGAGCGGGTTGTATAGCTTTCCGTTGCTTATAAGCCGCTAGGCTTCAGTGGTGTATGCTTGCTTCCATTGAAGTAAGCTGATGGTTTCTTCGCTGCTCGGCTTCGGCGGTTGACCGGTCGCACTTCTGAGCTGGGATAAGCAAGCACTTAACGAGTAGGATGGTTGAGCACGCAGTATAAAGCAAATGTGCATCTTGAGAGCTATTTCGCTCTCGTAACTGTTTTTAGAACACATTTGCACATTTCGTATGATACCATTCCAAACAGGGCGAGCAAGCCAGACCAGTGTTAACTACTGGATGATAATACCTTAACCCGCAAATGCCTTTCGCTTGGATCCTTTTCGGTTTCGCATTGATAATACTCAACTTGGTGTCGTTACCTGACCCAGTGGGTTGGTTATCGTTCTGCACTTTTCCGGCTTTATGAGCGCCGCACGTCGGTAGTTTATTTTATCCACGGAACTCCTGCAATCTGGTCAGGGCACTTTTCTTACTACATGCTATTTTCCTTTGCTAAAATCACATCTGCAAAAAAGCAAACCTTCTGGTTACTTTTAGTGACAGATTCGCATGGTCCATGAGTAACACGCAGTAATGACTTGTCAAACTATCATGAAGCCGAGACTGAACTACGGTACCATGCAAAGGAAGATAAAAGGCAGTATTGACGAGCTTCAACAGTCACTGCACAGCACTGAAGCAACAGTATCTTCACGAAGTACTCAAAGAGGACACAAGTCAACGTTCTCGTCACTATAATGAGAAGGGACGATGATAACAGTCTTGTAATCCTTTGCCGAGTTCTTTGCAACCAGGTGGCCGCTATTCAACGCTTTAGAGGCGACAGTGCACCAAGTTAGCTGGTGCCCGTAATCATGGGCGGTGTGTACCGGCCAAGTGTGCGTAAAAGGTGTGAACGTACAGAAGTCGACCAGATTTAGTGTAAATATAGGCAAAGCTTTTATTATACTGGACAACAGAATGAGTGCACAGCGTGGGCAGATAGCTGGGAAATGCTGGAGCACTGAATAGATACATAGGTGACATTTGCTCTGAAAACAACAGAATTTGGAAATCAACTACTGGACAGGTGCGCAGTGAAACATCAGAAAAATATTCCTAAAGTCAAGTGACTGTTTTTGCATTTCTCTTGAATATAATTATGCTGATTATAACAAAACGAATTCAAAATAGATTTCTTTATGCATTTCCCCTTTTTTCCATGATTTCGTAAAATCTTTCATTTTCCGCGACAATTAGCCAATTCCGCGATTTTTCTGCTTTCATCGGAATCAGAGAAAAAAGTGGTCTTTACAGATGATGAATTGACAAGAAGGTGTATACATGTGTATGTGTGGATATGCATAGTGATGAATTTGTTATCTCAACGTTATTAACTCTTCATGAGGTGCTAACTTTGCACGTGTTCTGTAGTACTCATTGTCCGGAATTAGATCGAGCGGTCCTTTGCTGTTTAACTTTTTACTTAGTATGTTCATTTGTTACCCAAATGCTCTTGGTATCGTAAAAATAAAATGATTAAAACCATGGGTTCACCAGTAGTTCTCTAAGTGACGCCCTGAAATATGTTTAAATGCAACCCTGAGCTACAGAACAACGGATTTCCAGTCGCATAAATCGTGCCGAATGTAAAACTACGGTGCGTTCTGATCCCTTGTGAATACCTTAATGATTCTATACTTGTGTCCGTTTAAAGAACGTTGCTACACAGACATTGCGAGGGGAAGTTTCATGTGTATCTGTGAGTGTATTTGAAGCAAGGCTTTTGCTTGAACAAGTATGAATAGCACAACTATTTCAATGAAGCTCGACTTTTAACGCCACTACTTCGCGACCGTTGCGAAAGTGAAGTATTTTGGATTTTAGGAAGCTTTCCCGGGAACCAAAAATGTCATACAGGAACCATAAGTTCGACTTGGCGATACAAGCGCGGTGATAACTCGAAGTATTATGTGAATGGACAGGGAGAGCCGCAAACGCGCAGCGTATAAAACGTCAATCAAACTGAGTGACTAATGTAGGACGCGGCTGAGTGTGACACATAGAAACTTCACTGACATGTTGGAGTGCAAGTTATCATCATCCGAGGCAATCTATGATAAGATGCTGATAAAAGTGTCCTCTATGCAGTGAAAAAGAACGTCATTCAATTTAGTACATTCAGCAATGTAAAATGAATTTCGAATAAAAATGCAAATAAGTTAGCAATTTGGTTGATGAGGATTCGGGCAGATGTTGGATACCCAAAATCACGTCATCTGCGTATTTCAGAAATATTGCATTATCAGATGTAAGTAATGAGGCGTCGTAATTAGTAAAGGTATATGCCGACAGTGATGCTGCTTGAGGAACTCCTGTGGCTGTGATGGGCAATAAAAAACCTTATTTACCAAGCCAAATAAACTTCGTAAGTTTAGTGAAATGTCCCTTACCAGATAAACGTTAGAAGGTTCAATTACGGCATTATGTCAAATCAAGTCAAAGTCAAAGTTAGCCTATTGTATCCAAGTGCACTGAAATGCAGGAGCCCTGTAGCAAACTCCCACTAAAAGTAGTTGCGCGACTAGTACATCACCATCGCGCTCAACTGTCTACCTACCCAAATACTTTTATTTTATATTTTCATGTAAAGCCGCAGCCCAACAGATCGCAACATATATCTCCTACCGGTTGATGCGCCCAGGATAACGCTGCTCCATTTCAGTCCAATTCGTTCCTCTACTGAACACCTCTTACTTCTCATCAACCGCTCTTCGTGCTCTCCCACCACTCGGATAAACCTACCCGCTAATCTAACCAGCAGTTTAAAACTTTCCCCCCTAACCTGGAGCCTCCAGTCCTAGTTTATGGCATACTGCGGTATTCCCACCGCCGATGCATGACAAAATGCCTCATGCACTCCATCATGCTTACACAACCATTCTGCAAGCTCATGTAAACAACTTGCTGCGACTCGACCTCTTGACTTCACGTCTCATTCCATGCCCTTCCTCTCTGTGCCATCGCTCACAGTAGACAGAAACATCTATTTCTCAAAAGAGCTTTTCTGTACTTCTATTAAATGTCCGTACACTCATTAATAAGATTCATTTTCTCCGTAATCTTGTTTGTTCAATAAGCCCCAAAATGTTCATTGTTACTGTAACTTTGCTTAACGATCTGACCCATGAATCTGGCAATCATATCATGGGCTATAACAGCCATGCAACCGTCCTCCATAATTGAATAGTAGGCAGTATTGTATATACCGACGATGCAAACACTACACATCCCGCTGTTGACCCGCTTCTCGATAGCATCCCTGACACATGCTGAATCATCGCCGAGGTGAACCAATATAGCCAACTATTAGGATGCATCTGCTCCCCCCCCCCCCACTATAATAGTTCTGACGTCAGCCACTTAGCTGAGGTGTTGCAATTTGATGAATACAAACTCGTAGGAGATGACTTTAACATGTGTGATATTGTCTGGCTCCGCCATAACTCCCCACCTAAACTTTTGCAATTCATCTAAAACATCATCGTGCTTGGCCGATCATAGCATTTCCTATCGTCCACAAGAAATGTTAGCGTCTTAGACCTCATCTTTACACTTGGCATTTCAGCTGAAACTGCTAACATAAACAAATGCCTGCCAAACAACCACCACAAAAGAGTGACCCTAATCCCCCTGCTGTCTGCTAACGGCGTTGCGCCCCAAGACTGTAAAGTCAACCACCAATGACACCGCAAAATGGATTCAGTGACCTTCGCAATCCAACTAAAGTCAACCCTCTGGGATATGTTCTTCCTTACGCGAGACCCATAAGAGGCTACCCAATATCCTCTAACTGAACTTCAGAAACTGTCTAGACTCGTTTGCTCCCCTTACGTGCTAATTGCCTCCTAAGCTAAACAAGGACATAGTGGTGCATGTAGCTTTATTATGAAGACTTAGCAAACTAACAATCATTTATATAAAACTCATGATATTACCCTACATTCTAAACTTCACAAGCCCTCCAACAGACTTGAACTGAAGCTTCTGAGAAATGCCTGCCGAGAAAGCCAATGCGCCCTCTGGTTCCAACCAAATAAAGGATCTCGTCCAAGTACTTAACCGTAGAGTTTGGGGAGATAAAATGTCACCTGTATCTCCTTATGGCCCTCCTCATAAACCGATGCTCCGTTGGATATTTTCGACCTCTTCAAACATCACTTCTGCTCAGCCATCAATTATCATAACAAAGAACCGCATACTATGGATCTGTGACTTCTTGAAAGACCGGAACATTCAAGTCAAGTTAAGCGATACCCTTTCATTTCCAGTGCCTATGTCCAGTGGCGTACCACAAGGCTCGGTTCTCAGACCGGAATTGTTTAAGATATATATAAATAACCTACCAAGTATGCTACAAACGGACTGTCTGATCTACGCGGACGACCTCAAGCTATGGTCGGAAGTGTCCAGCCTCGAAGACGCCGACCGATTACAGCAAACTTTTAATCTACTACACGCTTGGTCTATCAAGTGGGGTTTGCCGGTCAACAACGATAAGTGCTCTGTCATTTCCATCGGTGCTGCTAAATCACTGGGCATCTACCACATTGGCGAACACCTACTCAAGATTGCCACACAGGAAAAGGACCTGGGAATAATATTATCCTCTGATCTCAAAACTACCAGTGACACAATAAAGAAGACTGCTGCGGCGAACAGGATGATGGGCGTCATAAGATCATTCCTTAAAATCGCTCCGCAGATAGTTAGACTTCTCTTCATCTCCCACATCCGTCTAATACTTGAATTCGGACTTCCGGCCATAGCCCCTCTATCGAAGCATGAAAGTAACAAGATAGAAAGAATTCAGCGACGAGCCTCGAAATTGGTCACTAGGCTACGCGAACTCCCGTAGCCCGCCCGACTACAGAGGATGAACCTTTTTACCTTAGACTATCGCCGACGTCCCGGAGACATACATAATAGGCGTATGCTACAAGGAGAACTGGGAAACGAGCCGAGGCAGCTTTTCAGCTAAGACTTGGCAGTTCGACACATGGTCACAGCTGGAAGCTGTTTAAATCGAGGAGGTTCAAACTCCGCTCAGATGTTGCTCTCTGTACTCGAGTAATGAATAACTGGAACCGACTGCATGACCCGATGGTCCATGCGCAGTCAGAAGCGAGCTTCAAACGTTTGCTAGACATCTTCCTACTGAGTACTCCAAGATCCTGCAGGACTGCTACTACATCCTGAGCTACGCCACAGCTAATACGCCTGCGATCCTTGGAAGATCGGGGAGTGAAGCAGCTGACACGGGACCTTCTTTCTGCTCCCTACCACACAATGAACTCAATGAACCATGAGAGTATAACCGCCAAACAGCTCACACCAGTTAAAGCACTTACAAATGACACACTGAATTCGATTGAATTCAATGTAAGTGATAGCAAGAAGTCCAAAACCCTTGTTAAGTCCTCCTACTGGGAAGACGCTGACGGCATTCTCAAAATAGTGTTACAACAGGGAGGCGCCGGCATACCACCTCTTCTACTAGACCTATTTAATCTCTCCATGCAATCTAGCTGTGTTCCATCGCAATGGAAACACGCTCGAGTGATTCCGCGCCACAACAATGAACCCACAGATAATGCAGCTGACCATCGGCCGATAAATCATACCTCCATCCTCCTTAAAGTCCTGGAGAAGATAGTAAAAGAGCAGACCTCCAAATTCCTACTATCGCGAAACCTCATACGTAAGTCGCAGCATTGGTTTGTCAAACGTCGCTCATGCCAGTCTCGATTACTCTGACTCCTAAACTACATTACAGACTGTAAATAAGAGCAAAGCACACATGCTTATATTCCTGAACATGCACAGGGTGTTTTACCAGGTAACTCAGGACGGACTTTTGACTATTTATTCTAGACATTGCATACACGACCCACTTCTCTCTTGGTTCAATTTGTGACTTGCAAATAGGATCCAGGCTCTCCTTATTGGTACTTATCTATCCAGTTTTAGGCATGTTACCAGTGGAATCATCCAGGCAGGGTGCTTGGCCCACTGCTATTTTGATTTCCATAAACGAGTTTGTGGGATCCTTGGAACATTGTTCGCCCTATCTGTTTGCTGACGACATTAAAGTTGCATACGCTTTGATCGAGTAGATCTGCATGCTACACAAGTGATACTCAGCCGCCTGAGCAAGTAAAACGATGTTTTACTAGATAGATCCTTGTTCCAGCCCACAACCACCTTTGTTCCATTTGCTGCCAGATTCTGAGCCTCGATCTGGTGTTATTTCGTAGGCTGAACTTAAACCCGTCGCGACTCGTTGACATCATCCACGGGGTTGTCCACTCACCCGGCTTTGCTCCCCAATTTATATAGGCAGTGAAATACGACATCTGTAATGCACAAGTTACGCTGCCTATTCTGGGGTCGCGCAAAAACCTTCTTGAACCGACACGCAAATATCTGAAATAAGCGACCCCTCTCCGTGGGGCCGTGAAGCCCACGGTATGTATTCCGTCACCAAGTAAACTACTTGCTTACCGTCTCAAAATTCATTAAGATGTTATTCCATAACCAGCCAGTGGCTGAAACTTCTCAGAAACGACCCCGTGCCAGGTTTCGCCCTTTTCATCCTCAACTCTAAACCGTATCCAACAAACAGGCCTGATGCATGCACGTCCAGTCTGTCCCCAGACCACATAGTGCCTCTGCTTATAAGATCCTCTTATATAGCGATGCCTTCCTTTTTCATTCGCAATATGCTTCTTAACCCTTTACATTATCAGCTCCGCGGTTCACTCCCAGCTCAAATCAGGTTCTTCATCTCCGTCACCTCACATTAATCTCGCTCGATACGTGAAGCTCCTTCTCTTTTGACCACTAAATTTTCCCGTGCTCCTATTCCTAAATATAGTTCCAATCTCCCTTCTTTACATTAGAATGGTAGGAGGACTCGCTGATTGTGGGACACAATTCTTAGCTTAAGTCCTTCACTTATCTCTGTGACTCTGACTCATATTTCCCGTGCGCACTACTACTATTCGGTTGTACACCGACTTATATCTGACACGGTAGCACCGCACTTATGAGCGGAGGACTTCACGTAGAAGGCAAAGCTGCACACCTACACCCTTCCTACCCAAGTTGACAGCCCTTGTTATGTATAATAACTGCATTCCCACATAGCAACAACAACATTGCCTAAGCTCTCTTTACCTCGCTTTGTCTCCCGGGACTAGTTTTACTGCTTCTGTTATCTCTTTGTCTCTGACTTTTATTTCCTCGTAAGCACCACCTACCTCCGCCGCTCCACCGACATACCTTTGACACTGTAGCTCCTCACATATGAGCGAAGCGTTCATGTTTAAGAGAACGCTTTCCACTTATATACATCCATACCGAACTGACATCGCTCGACAGCATTGCCCCCTCTCTCCACTATTTTACCTTCTTCATTATATTTAAGCTTCTTTCCCTTACTTTCCCAGCACCTACCATTGCATTCCTTACAAATTCATCTTTGTCAGCAATTGTATTTGCAGACAAAATGTCGGTAAACTGATCGGAACCTCTACCACGTGTTGGCTGTTCCTCTGCATTTTCTTAGCAACAAACAACTAACCCCACTGCCTAGCCAGTTCTCCGTCGCACCGCATATTTCTCTGGTCATTTCGACATAACTTCTTCCTTCTCTTCTACCATACCCGCCTGCATTCTGGGTTGTTATCTCCTACGTAATAACACCCATCCCACTCGCAAGATACGTCCAATCCGCCAAATGTTGAAACCTCTTCCAGCTATTCCGTCTCCTCACCCGCCTCTTCCGAGACAGCTGTTCTATTACCACCACACCTGTGTACTGCACCTTTTGGTAAACAGCCCCAAATTTTCTGACAACGATTCGCTGTCCACTGGTAATCCTATCCCACTTCAATATGAAAAGGCACATAAATACACATGACGCCATAGTTAATATTTACACACGGATGGTAGCAATGAGTTTGCAAACGCTCCAGGTCGCCAGCTCCTTCATTCTATCATGTTTGGAAGCCATTATTCTGTGACCTACGATCCTTGTCTTACCGCTTGACCCGCATAGAAGGGTTGAATAACATTACCTGTGAAATATCTTGAAGTTAATCCACGTATGCCTAATGCCATATGCTGACAGCCTTGTCCACCATTTCGGACACTCAGTCTCCTAGACCTGTATCCCTTGTGGTTTGAACAATTGAGTTCAAAACCTGTTCACTTTTCAAACATCACATCACCATGAAATAAAGCTGCATCTCCTTTCAATTGTTCTACTTACTAGCGATTCTAAGGTGCTATACATGGTCGAAATCGCCTGTGGATTATTTCTCAGGCGTCATAAAAATCTTCATCTAACTGGCGTCATTATACCGCCGATAATATTCACACCCCGCCAGCGCGGTGGGCCAAAAATTGTATGCCCTTCTGATGCATATCAATCGTGCAAGCCTTTTGTTCTGTATCTTCCACCGGTTTGAACAACTAGGTTCAAATAAACTTCACTTTTGGAACCTCACCTCAACAAAAAAGGAAGCTTCATCTCCCAGCAAGTATTCTGCTTACTTGCTATTCCATAGCGTTATGCTCCATCTGCATTGCTAGAGTATTACTTCTCCGGTGTTTCGAAATTTTCACCTACTTCGCGCCATTATACAATGGATATTTTACTCACCTCGCCGTTGTAGTCTGTTTATTACCTTTTGTACTTCGTATGATATCTTTTGTTGAATTAACCTACATGGATCTTTATATTTCGACGAGTGATGACGGCCTGTTCCGAAAGTTTTGGCATTCCGTCCGCCTGTTCCCTATTTTCTACTGAATTCAAAAATTGGGTTCAAATGCATTTCAAATTCGGAACCTCACCTCAACAAGAATTGAAGCTTTATCGCCCTGCAAGTGTTCTACTTACTTGTGATGCTTCATCCACCTCACCAGTGGATTATTTCTTCGGTGTTTCGATATATTCATTATATGATGGGATTATTCTTTGGATACCATACCCACATCTGCCAAAAATCCCACTTCCTTCGGATGCGTTCCTTTTGTGATCAGTGCTGTTGCGTTTGGTCATTCTTGTACTCTGGAAACTACATTTTATCTCCCTGAAAACGTTCTACTTAACTGTGTTGGTTATATCTCGTGCACCTTCCTACGACACGCACCCGGCCTATTGGTTAGCTGCTCGGACATTGTTGCAGCATTTGAAATATCCGATATCCATCACTTTGGGGTTCTTGAACACCAGCACAACCCTGCATCCGACTCCCAATAGGATTATCTTCGTCCAGTACCGCTGGCTCCAAGCGTTACTGGTGAAACCTGTTTAAGCAATCCGCTCAGCCAAATGAAAACTGGGTGAAACCTTACTGCGATTGGCCGTGCGGAAACTCGGTCTTAAATGAGCGTTTCCATTGGCCCAATACTGTTCAAAGTTTGGTCGACGGCAGTGTTCCGGGACGTGGTGAGTTTTCGCCTGGTAAGTGTTCGTCCTATAAAAGTCACAAATGTCTGTTTAACAACAGCGCGACATTGTGTATATGACTCGCCACCAAAATAAGGTCACCGATTACTGCTTCACACTAGCTACGATTTTAATAGCTGAAGTACATAACCACCACGGCATAAGCACAAATGAATTTGTGCCATTGTATAAACATGAAACCACAACGTCTCGTCCAAAAGCGCTCAACACGTAACTTCTCGGGGTTTTTGCTCAAGAAAAAAGGGAAGCTCCATCCCAGGAACCATTCGAAATCAACATCCAAGATTTCCATAATCATAATACTTATAGATTCTTTCACGTTTCTACATCACATTCTTCTCTGACGCCAATAAACATGCACATCATTTTTGCAAAATTCCTCTGCGACAAAAGGAAGAATTATTCGCTCCATGTATTTTGAAAACAACCATCACAAACATTTTGTGTACATAAGATTACAGTATTCCTGTAGCTCTGACAACCACTTGATCCTGTCTGTGCCAGTATATATCGTTTCAACGAGAAAGAAATTATTTATTTATTTTCAACCGTTTACAACGTTGACTACAAATGGGTTCAATTACATTATCAGAACTGTAAATTTGTATGAATGGATAAAAGTACAGTGTGTACAGATATCACTTGAACAAACGGTCAGTATAAACGATCAACAGTTAAACATTTCAGGACAGAACAATCTAAAGCTGCATTCTGTTGACAGCTGATTGTTGCAACCCAGCTTTCCAATCGGGACCGCCCAACTTGAAGTGTGCAGCATCTTGAGCTTTTCTCAAAACGTAGGCGAAGGACAGCTGTGGTGAACTTGTAACGAGCTTGACAAAGTTCGACGTTGAATTATTCCGTGAAAACTATGGTATCCGTAACGATATTGTAAAAACATTGTTCAGTGAAAACTGCAACGGCCGATTTAAAACCCCACCTGTGTAAGTCTGACAACAAATCTTCCCGTTTACACAACATGCGATAGAAGTGTAGACGAGAAGATATATAGGAACTGATTCGGCGCTGTTGTCATATGATGCTATCAATGAATGTACACTACAGGCTAACGCGCCTAGGGTAAACCACATTTTACGATAACAAAAAGAGAGCATATCATCTGAACGAGCTTGTGTCAGCATGTTTTCAAGTATACATTCAATTTTACTGAGGTGCAGGCAATTGATCGGTATTCACGTGAACTTTTCCTTGGTATAGGTGTAGCACCTCAGCAATAGTCAACAATTTTACATTACTTCATGCACGATGTACAATAATTAGCAAAAGGCTGGGCCAAAGAATCGACACACATCTTACGAACAATGGGAGATAGTCTGTCCGAGTCACTTGCTTTGTTTGAATTTAACTTCAGTAGATCATTGTGTACTGTGTATGTCAGTGATCCTGTCCAATAGGGAGGAATAAGGGTAAGAACTGGAGTTAAACATTAAAATAACGGCAGTTGCAGTTTATTTCCTTCAGGTTCACTTCTGCTTTCGACACTCGGTGAGAAGCTCCACTAAGTTGATTCAGCATCCGCCAAACCTCCCGAAAGCCATGATTTCCGAGTATGGTCTGTACATATAAGTGGATTAGAAGGCGCCGTTATATCTTCACAAAAATATCAGCACGCTTAACTGCAACTTGTTGTTTTCTTTGGGACTCTTTCTCTTTGAGTCTGAGCAAGTGTTTTACTTATGGGGGGAGAAATGGCCCGCACGGATGAAAATGTTTTCCATTGGACTGCAGTTATCAAAACCGAAGTCGGCGTAGTTCCATTACTTTAGTTAGATACATAGCTAGCAAACTATATGCCAAAATACCTGGATGCAATCAATTCTGTCCTGAGTTTTACTTTTTCTTCTTCTAAGTCTGACCTCTTCGCGGTGAGAACCTTCATAACAAGTCTTGCTGTAGACAACAAGATATAACTTGACCTTTGGATGATCAGAGCTACCAATCTGAGCCTGAGGATGCACAACATTGTTTGGCATTTTTACTAAATATAAGATCTAGGGATGCTACAAGTCTGGTATGGAGTTTACAAAAGTTTGCAGTGCAAATCTATAAGCAAACTAGTGTCAATGCTGTTGAAATTAGCAGCAAAAATGCAGAAATAATAATCAAGTTGGTCAGCGATAACCAAAGTACCGGTCATAAAAGTTCACTGTTTCAGAGGTTAGACAGCTGAGAGAATTATAGATATTTCCAGCAAAATCCAAATGGCAGCCGCCTAACGTTTTACTTTACACTTCAAAATCACGCAGTTAATACGCAGCGAATAAAACTGAAAATTACGTTTCCTTGACTTGCTACAAGTGGGAGTGACATAATAGATTACAACTGCGCCACGGTTCCGGTATATACATGGCCGGTCGACACGAGAATAAATTACTACAAGTGTGTCAATTAGATCGTGTGAAGCATAACCACTCCTAGCTTCGAGTTTTCAAGGCAGCATATTGTGCTTTTAAGCTCATTCACTGCTCACAATTGATCGGCTATCTGAGCTATAATTGATTTACCCATGATACTCAATATTCTCTCCAGTATAGCATCTTCTATGCAGCACGATATATTTCAGTGGAATTGATGTGCTTCAAATAGATAGGTTTAATTTTAATAATTATAACTTGCCGGTGGAAAACTGGAGAGCTAATTGGAGTAGAAACACAATTGGAATTTAAAATATCGCGAATGGAAATTATCATGGCCTAAATTAGGTTTTGATGGAGTAAAAGAAAAGGAAATGGTTGCCGAAGATTTAAGTGTAAATAATTCAGCGGGTGGAGCTGTAACACACGGCCACGTCTGAAGGCCCCACCCTGCACATAATTTATTATGGAAGACGACGCTTGTCTCCGTGCGTTTATCGGATCATTATAGTCCTGTATATTCATCACATTGTGACGCATGACGCGGACCAGAAAAATTACTGAGCAGGTCGAATAGGACCTCAGTTCTATGATTCTTGACTTACAGTCATTTGTTTATTTGCGCATGGACCCTGCGTTTGGTTGCATTTGAAAGTTAAGCGAATACACATGTAACAGTTACATCCGCCAATGAATCACACATCTCTCGGACTCAGCGCCAATCACACAAATCACACTCCTACAGGGTTACCTGTAAAAGAGATCACCACTAAAACTACACTAGTACAGTAGAACACATCAACTCTGCAACACTAACGAAGGGTACACCCATTGCCCTACGTCTCCGGGAAACTAAAAATCAGCATAACAGTTGTCAAATAGCTATAACGACTCCTTCAGGGAAGAGGTAATTAAAGCAGTTGCTGAAAAAACCACAAAACGATTAGTCTGCTAAATGACTTTCTAAAACAAATTATAGCTTTAGCAAATCGACCCACAGCTGTGCACCATGTCATTAACTGAGGTAATTATTAGGTGCACCATATTTCAGGTTTTATTAAGCAAGCCAAATAAATTGGACTCCGGCGATCTTCAGCAATATTGTATTTCTCACAAAATTACACACATTTGTACACTATTAATTCCTCTCTCCATGACTAACTCACACAAAACCACCATCTTCACAAGCTCTAATAGACCGTAAGACGTTTACAGTAACCTTACATTCAATCTCTGAGATCCTGCTGAACTCCATGAAACTGTGTTAGATTTCGACAAAGCTGCTACTATGAATGTTGCTACATGTAGGGCGCTAAGACTGCCGTGAAAAGTTATGCTTCTCAAGCCCAGCCATACTGCGTCTTACTGATCAAACCACATTAAGAACACTGCTTAGATATCTTAAGGTAATTCAACATATTCCTCGCTTATCGAACCTGTTCATGTGTGGTTCACCTATTTTGTCTTTGAGTATCCGAAGTCATATTTACATCCAGTTTAGGTGTATATTGTCGATCTAAGTGATAGTTTATACATTTGTAAGACAGAATAAACCGCAGGTTTTATTAAAGCTGGAGAAGGGAAGCAACGGTTACCGCGTCAAATGGCATTCAACCATTTCCTTAATTCCATTAAATAAATTCCAAATAAAATTTTGTAGCTGGTTCTATTTTCCAGGTTTTAAATTAGATGGTGCTTAGCTATGTACCAAAACTAGTCGCTAATATCTTCCTCCATCATAATCTTGTTCACAATTACTCCCATTTCGCCTATTTAAAATCCTCGACTTGTCATCAAACGACAACTGGTGAACCCTTACATTTTCGGCAATCAGTCATAAAACCTATAATTATGCAGCTCATGGATATCAGCTGTCTTCATCCTTAGTCCTGTATTATCAAGGACTTCTTGTTTTTCTCATGCTATACAATTTATACAACTATGTTCAGAATTTTCCTCGTCACAAACTTCCTTATTTGGTGCTGGATTGCCTCGTCAGATGCAATTCATAATGCCCTTATATTCAGAATCTCTTCACATTGTAGTAAAATGCGCACTTTCCAACCAATGGCCCTTAAAGCAGACTTGATCTTCCATTCTTCTATGCATATTGATACCGATATTGATATTGAGATTTCGTCCCAATAGGAGGAAATGGCCGTCTAGCGCATTCTTAGATGTGTGGTGGCTGTCTGTCTGTGTCTGACTGCGATGAATCTACGCAAAAACATAATAAATCCCACACTACTTACAAATAATCAGTAGTTGCCTTAGCAGCATATGTGCCACCTCGATTGATGGCGGCTTGCATAGGAAGTGGTTGCTCTGGAGGCCAGCCCTGTCCTCTGCACATCATAACATGGCGGATGAGCCGCGCTATATAGCAGTTAGATATCAGTCATGGCGGTCCGCTGCCGTCGCACATGGCTCAGTGACATAAGTCGCTGACTAGCAAGAGTAAGGTCGTGGGTTCGAATCTGACAGGATTCGGCAGGTGCGCTCTACTGACGAGTCCCAAGTTGACGAAACGGCTGTCTACCGCTTCCCTGGATATGTGGTGGCTGTCTGTCTGTGTCTAACTGCGACGAATCTGCGCAAAAACTAAGTTTTCTCGTTTGTCGAGGCTTAGTACTTGGCGGTAATTTGAAGGATTTTTGTATCCAAGAGCTTCTAGGCACCACTTTTAAACCATGGCCACCAGAAGCGCCGCACATCCGTAATTGGCATGCGTCTCTTTTGAGATTTTCTCCACCCTCCTCCGAATTCAAGTGAGTATGGCTTAAAAAACTGGAACACTTGTTTTCCACTCGACCAAGCAACCCAGTATTTAAAAGTATTGGTAGGAGGCACGACATTTAAGATATTAAATGGATGCATAGAATATTCCAGACTATTATCTTATTTATAAGCCGAACAGTGGAACAGTGGTATGTCACGGGTCTAAAAACTGGTTTCTCGCAAGTCCAGTAAAATGGCAAGAATGCCAATCACAAGATGTTAAAATGTAAAAATAACGACACAATGAAGAGTATTTTGGAGGACTCAGCGCAGGGTTCACACAGAAGCATGCATAAGTCAGCTTAGGTTACGCAGGTCAATTATGCATGTGTAACGTTCGCCACATTATGTTGTCTGTCGTTGTAAACCTGCTATATATCCTAATGTAGGTGGGTGAGGACAAACTCAAAGCAATTTTTAAGCACAGATAAAATAGGGGCGGAAAGAATGCAATATAAGAGAACGTTCCAAAGCTGGCAGAAGCAAAGAGAGTAAAGGTTTCTCCGACATTCTAGCCGACTGCATTGCGTGGCCAAATTGTCCCGGGCGCCCTTCAAATTCGTGTTGTGGCTGAGTTGTAGTAGATAGCGGTAGACATGCTTGAACTCCGTTAAAATCTGGCAGGCTATTATTAGTTCACCACTTGGGCACCGGTACTCACATCCGCACAATCTTACGATTCTCAGTCTAATTTGAAATGGAAGGTGGAACAATGCTTTTTGTGCTTGGTGGCACCGCGTGATCCTGCTTGCGTCAGCGATGCCAAGCCTAGGTTGCGTATCCCACATGAGGCCGCACGTATGTGTCAAGCATCTGCGAACAAATAGAAGCGTTAAACTGCTCGAATGCCCTACACAGCAAGGTCAACTTAATTTTGTAAGGTCGCGGCACCAGCGTAAGGATGAAGCAAAATATGCTTTGAAGCGTTGGTGATCAATCCAACCAAATTCGTAGGAAAAAGGAATGAGTAACATCTCCTTCAAATTACTTACCACATTGTCCGGAGTTCGATCGTGACACATTTATGCACCTCAGCTGCTTGCGCCATTGCATAAGTACTGCCTCTAAACTAGGCTTGTTTACTTCACCTTCAGGTCGGCTAGGATCCTTTTCATAGCAAGGGATATGCTTAGTCATGGCTGCATACTTCTGCTTAGATTCAGTCCTGTAGGCTCTAATACGGGTATATTCGTGTGATTTACTGCGCTGTCGACAAATGTCTTATCTCTTTTGCTCAACTCAGTCTCCCTGCTCTAGACAACGTCTCAATTCGTTCCATCAATGCCGTGTTGTTCGGTCTAGTCTCACTTGTCGCGTTAGTTTCTGATTCCACTCGCCACTGTCTTCATGATAATCCTATCTTCCGAATAATCATTGCTTTAGTTTCCCATGCAGGCGTACAGGAGGTATTACTAACTTGCTAATCTACCCTTTATACACCACTGTATCAATGTTCCACTGTGCTTTGCTCTAGAAGCACACGGGAGCTTAGGTACATCTGTACGCTTGTTAGACCTGTAGTGATTCCAAAAGTGGCTGTGGCATGCTCTTTGTATAAATAGAGCATTAAAATACATTAATCTTTACATGCAGATAAGGATTTTGAAGCCCCACTCCTATGGTGACTTTATAACATTGGTCGCCGTATTTTTCTATTGCATGAGTACCATAATGTGATCGTGCATTATACAACAAGTAGTATGCCACCCCGTTTCTTTCTATTTGGTACTTGTTCTGCTTTAGAATTGTCCATGTCGAGGTCTGTTACTGTGAAACTGAGGCAGTTGAATCACGGTGGTAAGGAAGAATCTTGGTTGGTATATTTTAACCACATAATCGTTGTCTTACTCAAACGAGTCATCTAATATACGGCTGCTAACACTATCGCTTGATGCTTACTTAGTTTATCTATAATATGTTTTCGGTGTTTTAAAGTAGCAAATTTGGTCTTTTAATGCACTAGCAGATATTTTTACCCAAGGATAGTGGTTTTAGCAAGTACTTCACTCAGACTATCCACCAAACAGATGTATGGAGGAAACATTGTGTACACATTTGCGACGCGTTTGTCCCTATCTTTTTATTTTGCAATAAATTGAAATCCCTGTACTGTTAAGTAATTCTTGTTAGCTATCGACAGTGAGTTTGTTGATTCCAGTAGCATGACAGCAGTTGGACTGCTGTGGCATCTCATTTAACGACATCATTCATTGCGTAGCCGTTTTGCCTTTTATACGTTGTAAGTGTTTATTCTTTTCATGCCTTCCTTAATAAAATGGACTGTTACAAGTTTCGCCCGAATTGGCAAAGTATTATGGAGAACTGGTACATAAGATTGATTCGGAATCTGTTGCAGTTCTACCGAGCGTCCTACATATATATATATATATATATATGCATATATATACAACCTTTTGTATTAATGCTGTTGCTTATGCTTTCCGAATCTCGTATATAGAAGATTCCCAAATGTCATATCCTCTGTTGCCTTCCTACCATTCTCTGGCTCCTGTTTGTGGTTCGCTTTACCACGTACCCACTCCATTCACTGTCCCAAGCGAGCTTTATTATTTTGCGCTCAATAGAGTTTGTATTCCGTGCCAAGTTAGGTTAGTTTATTTGCACTCTAAACAAGTAGATAACCTGCATCCAACCGTGCATGTATTTACCTATATTTCAAAGTTCTGAACAGATCTAATGGGTGCTTCATGTGGCTTCGCCTTATGTTATCAGTTTGTGAGGTTCCGTGTTAACTCCTTCGCCGTGGCTTGCGGATACTGACGAGCAAGACATTCCTCAAGTTGCCTGTGACCTGACGAGGTTGCGAGATCATGTGAGTAGAGTTCACATACATGCAACGAACTTGCTCGTGAGGGCAATTGTAAATATTACGCCATGTGCAATTGAAACACTTGCAATACCATCAAGGTGTGTGTGTAAGGCACTCGCTGAACGCCCAGGTTTCATGGCAACCTCCCTTTCCGATTGATCATGTGTAAGCCTGATAAAGCCACAGTACATTGATATGAGCTTATTCTACCTGAACTGCCTTGGCAACCATGTGTTTTTGTCGCTGATTCATACAACTTTGCCGAAAGCACAGATTGTCGAGCTATTGCACATTGTTTTTTTAATTATTTGTCATAGTAGCGTATCTCAGTTTCTTGGTTGTTTTGTCGACACCGGTGGAAACGTATTCACTCAAGCTTATCAAGAAAATTATCGCTTGCATCGTAATTGGCAAAACCCTTCTATTGAGTGATCATCAATGCAGACGTCGGTGGGTTTTAGACGATCCCAATTTAAGCCTGCTGTCACTTGTATCCGGAGTGTCAAGGGCTTACAGTATTTGAAGTTTGTCTCCGAAAGATCAGGGATGCAATTTTTATGCTGAGCGCCTTCAGTATATCATTGCTGGACTTGTATTTGGTAGCTGCGCTGGTCAATGGAGCAATCGGTTTATCCAAAGTACATACAACAGCTTATGCTAGTCAAGGGTTATCTCTTTTATCAGCGCCCATCAGGTTATCAGGTCACTTGATGTCATAAATTCTCCAGTAAAATGGGATTAGGGTTGTGCCGACTAACCTGCTTTTAACCGTCCAAATATAAGGGTATAGCAATATATCAATATTTTACAACAAAATATGCATTACCATTTCTCGAAATACTCTTAACTGCGTTCATGGAAAGTTCAGTACGCTCAAAACATTCGGAGAAGCAACTAGACAATGCGGGAGCGTGGAACCCTTCAAGCAGCTCAATTTAAATCCCTTCTGCAGCTTATAGAGGCTCGCAGCAAAGTGCTTGCCTCATACCCTTGACAGTTGGCAATCAAAATGTCACACAGAGTCAGATCAGGATTGCAAGGTGGGACCAACCTCTTGGATGCGTTCTATAACCAGAAAATCTACAGCTACTCAAGACCTGTGTGCAAGAGCGTTGACAAAGTGCAGCAATGTACCTCGTACTCGAGGCACTCGCATGATTCCTGGCTACAGCTTCCAGCATTTGTAGCAGAGGGTGGGGCTTATATCAATCTCATATGACTGTGCGTTCCCGTACGAGCAGTAAAGTAATCACATGACCGGTCTCGGCCACAAGCACAGCTGTCATCTGCTTGGCCACACTGCGCTCACGACGGATTTTCTGCGAGGACCCCCAACGAACGGTCTGCCACTGAGCCAATTGTTTCTTGTTTTATGTGTTGAAACTGTACACCCAGGTCTCATCACCACAGTTGATCTCCAAAAGGCATTTGGGAAGTCCACCAACAAACCAGGCAAACGTGGTACGGCACCTATTCACCTGAGCTGCTTTCTGGTCCTCACCAAGCTGATGTGGTACCCAGCATGCGCAAACCTTTCTGATACGGAGCTGCTCACGTAGGAATGTGCAGATTTATACGGATGAAATTCCAATGACATTTCCAAGCTCTACCAGAGTCATTCCCGCGTCCTCTCCTAGCATCGCTTACATAGCAACAAGGTTGTCCGCAGTGGTGGCCTTCACGGGTCGACAACACCGCGCCTCATTCTCCAGGAAACGCCTGCCACATATGACTTCAGCAGACTACGCAAGCAAGGTGGTTCTTGAAGGCTCATCATCTCCAAGTGCAGCACGCAATCGATCAACACGCTGGTGCTGCTTTAAACTGCATATCTAGTCACGGAAATTCATTGCAGTCTAATGAGATGGACTGAGTTCTATACTTGCACTCAGAGTATAGAAAGTCTCACGAATTGTGAGCTGTGTTGGGTTGCTGATTTAGGGTTCTGTGAGTTAAAATTACCGAACAATGTTCAGAATAGGGTACAGATCGCAATTTGTCTTGCAATGTCATCTGCACCTTATATGTGTACTGCGTAACCAGAAACTTATCGCGTTGCCATCTTATTTGCTTAGAACAACTCAAATTTATTGTCTTCCGTGTGTCTGATTGCGAAACGCAATCTTGGTGATAGCCGCCAAACACGAAGTGCCCAGTTCCGCACTACTTTCAGGCAATCCAGATGTGATAAGCCTAAAAAGGAGGGAAAGAGTCTTGGAATGCATTAAATGGGAAAATGCGACACCAAGTTATCTAGCTCCAGTTTACTTTATTATCTATTTTTATCGAATGTAAGTCTTACATAAGACAAAATCGGTAGCAAAGTCTTCATTGAAAGGTAAGCAATGACCAACATTTCAAGTGAAAAAATGAATCGTATCACGTTTGTATGCTGATGTGATAGCATTTTGGTTGCGGAAAAATCTACAATTATTTGCTTGAACCCATGTTTATTAGCATGTTTATCACAAGTGAATTGTGTTAGCAAGTAAATGATAGGATTGGTTTACTAGGCTTGCCTTACCTACACATAAATGATATATCATTCCTGTGGTGTGGGAGACTGGGATAACACGCGTTATTCACCTTCCATATCACAGCGGACCTTATTGTCTTTAATAGTACAAATAAACAAAGTGTGAAAAAGTAGGGATATTCGTAGGTGAATGAAACTGAGCTAGGAGAAAGTTTAGGCTTTAGTGTTAAGCAAAAATATCAATTTCAAGCTTAACAACACTAGCGATTAATCTTACTTTTTGCATCGCAGCTTTCAATACACTGCCAGTAATGTCAGCCCCTAATTTCTAACTAAATTTGCGGGAATAGTTATGAGATTCCTCTGTAATCTGCTGATTTGATCTCATTTAAAATAATCATTATATTCAGCAGTGCAATTACAACATTTGGGCTGGGCTGTCTTTACTTCGTAGCATAAGTGACCTACTACGCTGACATACACGTGGGAAAAATCTCAAATCTAGAATCTTTTAATATACTGTGGCTGTAAATGCTATCAGATTTACGCCTTGCTTAACTAACTTTCTTTTCTGAAGGCGACTTTGATGATTCGGCATTATGAGGTACAACTTCCGCATTCAGTTCGCATGGTGCACGCACATTTGGACAAAATCGCACAATTGACATGTGCTGAATTAGCAAACCGCTTATTTCTCCACCTGCAAGATCTTGATTTTAATCATACTTGTTGCGAGGGATAGAAGTCCACATTAAATTAGGGTTTGCAGTTAGGCCTCGTAATTGCAACGGAACTGTACACAAAAGGAAAACGTGTATCGAAAATGTTGCTAAATTTCCCGCATTAATGTGTTCGTTCATGCGAGCACAACCTGGTTTAGGTCGAAAGCGATCGTTATGCAGTAGCTGTAACATCATTCATATTTGTTTGTTGACCGACAGAGGTATATAACAATACTACATTAATCATCACGAAAGCAAAAGTGACGGACCTCCTCAAGAAACAGGTAAGTTTGCATAAATTGAACTTTACCAAACCAATGAAGGTCTTTCAAATTCCTTAACGAATATAAGTACATACTATTTTTTCAAAAGCGACCTATGTCACGCATTCAGGGCTGTGATATTGCACGTTTCCTAGTAGCAAGCTAGTTTAATTTAAAAACTGGTTAATGTATGCAATCAGCTTGCAAGTGTAAGGTTGCACAAAGAGATTGGCATGCGAACATTCCAAGGTTATCTAAAAAGTAGCACGTTTTATCAACGCCATATTCCCATTGTCATTTGGAGTCTCAATGGTATTTCATATATTTCAATGAGAGCTCCCGGTATCCACGAAGTGATTGGAAGCAGAGCATGTTGAAAAGTATAACAAATGCCGCTTTCCAAGACAGAAACACCATATGCTTATTCTGAAGACTATGCAAACTACAGTAGCTAGAAATGCAAGAGACCATTTTGAAATTCGACACCAACTTTTTATAGCATATGTAGAATTTCAAGATAAAAGATATACGCGCTTGTACGGCGGTCTAATAGTGGTACACGTAATCCTGAGTGTACAACTCTGCCTTGCCCCCATAATTTAAATACCATTCATTAGGCAAAATTTATAGGTCATGTCAGAAGTTTGACGGAATATTTCCTCTCTAGGAGATTTGCAGGCGGGTGGCGTTCTTTAAAGACCCGTTAATCCAAGCTCCTTCTCAACACTGCTCAAATGTAGCTAAATAAAACACAAACACATATATGTTATTTGACACCACTTGTAGACGTCCAACGGAAAAATCAACATGGAAATATTAGGTACAGGTTCGATGGTATGGTTTAATAAGGCGTTAGTGGGTAAGCCTCCACAAATCATTCTTCCGCGGTATTTTTAATTAGACTTGATATATACGTGCGTTTTCAAGATTTCATAAATCGAAGTTTCGCCGTCCCATGTTATAAAAGTTTGAGGCTCTAGCATCGTAATTTATTATAAGGTGCGCAATCTTTTTCTTTAGGCGAAGCACTTTCGAGCACATTTCATTTGGTCCCTGGTGCTTTGTCTCACGGCTCAGATTATGCAGGCTGAACGCTGGATGGGTATGTTAGAAGCTCCATCGTAGGTTGAGGTTCGAAACACGATCATAGCCCTTAATCGTTCACGTGCAACTTATCCGGACTCCCTTGCTCCGGTGGTATTTAAGGATTGTGTTGATGTCCACTACGATGCACTGACACACTCGTACGAAATGGTTGGGGAGGAAGGGACTTTCCCAGCTAATTTGAGCAAATCACTGCAGTAATACAAACGAGATGCAGTTTCACAGAAAGTGTAAACCTATTGATTCATAATAATGCTTGTTGTGAGAAAATTACTGGCCTCAATACTTTTCCGTCGACTAGCTAGTGTAGGGAATCACGGAATAGGGAAAGCAACCCACATTATGCCGAGAACTGGGCTACATAGAGTAATGCCTACCTAATATTTTTGAATAAATATCACTGCAATACCGCTGCCGGTGAACTGATATTTTCCATCTTATTCATCTGCAGAAATAGTAACTATAATCACCGTAATTACAATGAATAGTACGTCAGCGTTAGACCCTTGGATAATGCAGTAATAATTGCAGAATTGCTGAAAAACGAATTGAGGTGTGTAAACAGGCGAAGCGACTAACATTCATAAGCTAGAATTGGTAACAGCGTAATCAAGATAAAGCTAAAAATTAAATAAAATGGGGAAACACAAGATTTGTCTTATTATCGTTACCTAAGTGAAAGACGAACACGACCAAATCAAACAAGCATACAGCGCTTATCTTTATCAGTTGCTCCTTTTCGGTCACTCATATTGCGGAGATAAAAGGTCGACGAAACCGAGCAATAGAGTATACGGGGCTTTACGCAGATGGGTCGTGAAAGGGGCAGTCAAATTCCCATAAATTATTAACAACGATGAGGGAGATAACAGAGAAAGGAGGTCAAGCTAACATATTTAGAATGGATTATGGGGGTGTTTATGAATGAAATCAGTGTAAGGATTGTGGGAAATCGGAACGAATGCGATTTGAGGATGGACAATGAAAAGTAAGCAAATGTTAACCTTAAAGGGTTTTAATCTAATGAAAGCTGGTTAAGAGTCTTCCACGTACTTACAGTAAGGTTCGTATTCAAGTAACCTAGATTTTTGAAAAATAGAAGACCATTTTGCATGGCTTGAAGTATTAATCTGTTCATTGTACCACAGTTTGAATATCAATATTATATAAATTATTTTCACTCTTCGGCCAGCGCTCGAGCGTTGCCACATAATAACCATTGAATTTATACTGCTTTACAAGTCCCGATGAGTTGAAGGGTGGGAAAATGGAAAAAAATAGAACACAAAAATGCGCTGTCTTGTTTTAACTCGATTGTTATACTACTAGTACCATTCAAAAATTTCAACAGAGCAAAAACAACGAAGGTTTCTGCAGAATAAGCTGAATTCACTATATTTTGTGTATACTTTTCAGCCGCTTACCTACAATGGGTGAAAAATTCAAACGATTAGGAGTGATGGGTCAATACCAGAAATCGGTGGCTAGTTGCATTGGCTAGCCTTTCTTGCCTTACCGAGGCAAAGCTAGATTGGCCACAAACTCAAGTTGTTTACATAGCTTATGCTTCAAACGCGGAATGGCAGAAGCCTCAGCAAAACGCAACAAGTTCGGGTTGCTCTGTTTATTTATGACGAATGTTTCGTGGGGATTCTGGCATATCGAGCAGTAGAATAAGTGCCGAGCAACGGAGCTGGCAGGTAATGTTGCGCCACGGTGAGCAAGGTTCCGCGTGAAAAATTCTGAAATCAGAGTGAAGAGACTCCTCTCTGTTCGGCCAATGTAAATGCTACCGCAAGTACAGTTAAATTGGTAAACACAAGAGACGGTGACGGTAGGTTGAGGCATGTCCAAATTGGATTCATGAAGTAGCATTTTGGTTCTGTGGAGCAACACGACCTCAGCTGTATAGTAACATATCTTTATGGAAACACGTATCGGTTCCGACGAAATGATTGAGGAAGAACTACATGTTATCGCATCCACCCTACGTGAAAATGGGTACCCGGCCAAGTTCCTTTCAAGGTATGGGGAGAAAACCAGGCTGCACGATGAACGAACTAAATCTTTAAAGAATAAGGTGCTCATTGCACTGCTTTACAAAGGAGAAGAAAATGACAAGTTTCTTGTGTGGATTACCGCAACCACTTTGCGCAGCCACACTTTGAGCCAGTCGCCGGTCGGGTCTGCCTATAGAGAAGTCAAGGCAGCTACAGGTGACCCGGTAAATAACCTGAGATGCCAAGCGGAGCGACGAAATATCCGGATGGTAGTTGACCTCCAATCCCGTATGGTGTGAAAGACTCACCGACACCACCTGGTATAGGTGGACGTTGCAGCCGAACTAACTTCGCGACCAATTTCATATGAAACGCTGCCCCCTGTGAACGGTATGGATAAACAAACTTCACCTTTCTCTACTGTTTTACAAAACCATAGACTGTACTACAACGGGCACATTAGCTAGCGTTTTTGCTTCTCACATTCACGCGACTTCATCATACGCCACTTGTTAGTTTGCTAACAATCCTTACTTTCCCTTACTCGATTCATGTGTTCAACAATCTGGCTGCGATTCCGGTTGCGCCGCGAACCACGGATTTAAACTATTGGTTCTACTTTGTCCCCGATCCTCGTTCCGTTTAGGGTGCTTCAACCATCGGACATTCATGCAGATTGGACAGCAAGCCAGTCTAGCGCGCACGCTAGAGTCCCTCGATATTGATATCGGCTGTCTAACAGAAACCCCACTGCAAAATCCCAGCACTCTGCTTACATTTACATCTCCCAGTGACCACGAAGACAGATATCACCTGCCTCTTTCTGGAGATCCAGAAGTAGCCTCAGCGGATTTGGCTGGTGTAGGTATGCCACTACGTGGCAAGGCCGTGGCGGCACTACTGGACTGCTTCCCAATTAACCGCCCACTGCTTGCAGTTTGGCATCGGGGTTTATGTAGAATCAACAAACGCTGCGAGTAAAAGTGCAATTTCTTTATGATCTTCATGTACGCTCCAAATGACTGCAGTGGCGGCTCGGTCGAGGACGAATTCTACCGGGATCTACATCAGCTCTTGATTAATACTAAAATGGCAGATGTCTTTATCCTTGATGGGGATTTTAATGCACGGCTTGGCCGCCTGTTACCATACGATAGCCACCTTGGTGGTCATCACACGCTCGATGAGAACCGCTCTGAAAACAGAGAGAGGATACGCCTATTGTGCGGAGACAACCATCTGTTCCATTGAGCATTAACTTCAGGCGTATGAAGAAGCGTTCCGCAAAGTGGCGAACCCATTCTTCACCACAACTATGGTCTTAAATTGATCACATTGCAATTAGCTTCAGATGTCGTGGCAGCGTACTGGACTGCAGGTTCTTTTGGTCGACCTTCGTTGACTCAGCTAATGCACTGGTCTGCGCGAAAATCTGCATGTGTATTGGGGAGAGGGCCGAAACACGAAACACCGCATGATTGATGTAAACAGTATTTGTAGTATTTGTTGCAATTTTTGCAGTAGATTTTGTAAATCACACCACTTGTTTCTTCTTTGCCAAGCCGGTCCTTACCATTGAAGAGCTTGTCACGGATGGTTTCCGTCGGCTTGTAAGCAACTCTGATTCCTAAAGGTAGTAGTAGTCTCGCCGCCATCTCAGAGACACCATTTATGTATGGTAGAATGGTTGTCTTTTTACCCCTTTCTGATGTTTATTCATGCGTCGGTCGCTTTATTGATGTTAAACAACGTAGAATGAAATTCCTAGGATACCCATTCCGTGTAAACATTTCAAATAGATGATCTTCCTCCGCTTTCCTCAGCTGCGAGGTGCTGCAATGTGTCTACGCTCTTTTAAATAGAGTTGTTATGAAGCTGCGCTTGTAGACTCTTGGATGATTGCTGCGATAATTCAGGATTTGGTCTGTATGCCTCGTTTTCCGATAAACTGTTGTCTCCGGTTCTCCAGCAGCATGTCTTTTTACTAACACATCCAAGAGTGGTAGCTGACCATTGTTCTCCTCTTCTTTAGTGAAACGGATACCAGTAAATGTGTTGTTTATTATCTGATGTGTTTCTTCCAGTATCGAGCGCTTTAGGATGACAAAAGGATGGTCCACGTAGCGTAGCCAGAGTTTAGGTTTTTGCGAACGGCAGTGCGGTTTCCTCCAATGCTTGCATCACCGCTTCGGCCACTAGTCCAGATATCGGTGAACCCATTGGCGTGCCTGTTATTTGTTCGTAGGTATGGCCGTTGAAACTGAAGTGTGTCGTGAGGCATAAATCCAACAACTCCAGCATGTGGATGACATCTATTTTATTGTTCGTGTCTGAGGATCCGCGTTGGTCTAGTAGTGTTGCCATCGTTTGCTTCGCCAGCTTGGTGTTGATTAAGGTGAACAAAGCTGTTACGTCAAAGGAAACCATGATTTCGCCCTCTTCTATTACTGTTTCCTTGAGCTTAGCCAGGAATTGTTTTGCAGATTGTGTGGAATGTTCCGAGCCAGAGATCAGGTGCTTCAGTCTCTTCCAGAGTTCCTTGGAAAGTTTGTAATTCGGAGCTCCAGGTAACGACACGATAGGGCGGAGGGGGACTCCACTTTTGTGAACTTTTGGCAGGTTGTAGAATCGCGGTAGCACCGAATCCTCTTGTTTCATCTTGCTGTGTTCTAAGATTTTAAGTTGTCCCATTTGTTCCAGATTTTGTAGGTTGCGTTTGATTTTGCTTTCCAATAGTTTTGTGGGATCTTCGCTTACTGGTTTGTAGGTGTTCATATCTTGAAGGAGTTCTTGCGCTTTTTTCGTATAATCAGCTTTGTCCATAACAACAGTAAGACGTCCTTTATCAGCCGGTAAGATAATGATATCTTTAGCTTTCCTAAGGTTTCGCAACACTTTCTGTTCAGTTGTGTTGAACATGTTGGTTTCACTCTTGTGCCTCAGTGCTGGAATGATACTGTGTCTGATCGTGTGTTGGGCGTCAGCTGTGATGTTGCATGAGCTCAGTGTTGTCACAAGCTCTGCGAGGAAATTGAAGGGATTGGAGTCTTTGTAGTTGAATTGCATGCCACGAACAATTACTGCTTTTTCTACACCCGACAGGGTTATTCTGGATACATTCTTAATCCACGCATCATCTTGATTCACTGCTTTAGGTTTTGAAATTCTCTTCAGTTTCTTTTCCAGTTTCTGCTTTGTGTAGAGTTTGGTATTGTGTGTTTTTATGGATATCGTCTTTTTAAGCTCTTGAGTCATTTCTGTGCCGAGGTGGGATAAGCACAACTTCTTTTGGAAGTCAATCGTTCGGAGATACTTTTGCCTTCGGTTATGTGCGTCGGTGATCAGCATAAGTAACATGCGTCGTCCGTGTTCTTCGGTGAGTTTCCAGTCTAAAGGATTGTTTATTGATGGTGCAGCACCTCGCAGCAGAGGAAAGCGGAGGAAGATCATCTATTCGAAAGGTTTACACGGAATGGGTATCCTAGGAATTTCATTCTACGTTGTTTAACATCAATAAAGCGACCGACGCATGAATAAACATCAGAAAGGAGTAAAAAGACAACCATTCTACCATACATAAATGGTGTCTCTGAGATGGCGGCGAGACTACTACTACCATTAGGAATCAGAGTTGCTTACAAGCCGACGGAAACCATCCGTGGCAAGCTCTTAAATGGTAAGGACCGGCTTGGCAAAGAAGAAACAAGTGGTGTGATTTACAAAATCTACTGCAAAAATTGCAACAAATATTATGTGGGCCAGACAGGAAGAAAGCTCGGCACTAGGCTACATGAGCATAGCCTAGCCATCCTCCGACACGACCAGAACTCCCTGATGTCGGTACATATGGATGCCGAGAATCATCAGTTTGATTTGGAGAATGTCAGGATCATAGGCAGGGCAAAACTCGGAAAGCACACGTGTTCATCGAGGCTTGGTACTCGGGAAAGAACTCAAGCAACTGACGCTTAGATCTTGCTACTGCCTGTGAAGCACTGAGCGTTAAAACATTATCCGACCTAGATCAAAGAGACAAAGCAAAATCATTGAGGCCGACTCTAGCTAATAGTACGCAAGAGTTGACTACACGGTCAGCTCACGTGGACCAATAGACTCCTGACGTTCGAATCAAGTGAGCAATAATCACTTGGATCTGCTAGTGGCTCGCATAAATCGCACTGATGATGTCGTCTAGCCTGAGATGAAACGTCTGCAACCAAATCAATCAGCTCGGAGAACACCCGCATACCCCCATCAATATAGATATTATGTATATTTACTGGATTAAGCAGCAGGAAATATCTGAAAACCTTACAGGATCATCAATACTTACAATCACTCTGAACGCTTACCATTCTCACAATCAACTCTTACCGAATGCAGTAAAACTGCTGGAAGGACAGTAAACTTGCTTCACATTGCATAGAGTTTTCTCTGTCTTCCTGGAGACAATAACTTGCGTAATCACAACATTTCTCAGGGCTATAAAATTTATTTCACATCACCAATCTCCAATTGTGATCTCCCACAACTGTTGAAGCCATCTCAATTATTTCCTCTGTAAATTGTTTTTAGAAAGTCATGTGCATTGCTGAGGGTATTTGGTTCCAGTAAATATTTGTACAATCTAAAACGGACAACATCAGACAAAAGCCCATAATTTCCCATCACCTTTCCTTTATCCTTTTTCTATTTGTCTACTTCGCTTCTACCACTGTTTTCCACGACTGCCGATCTCCCGAGGTGATGAATAAAGTTCTTTAAAATGCAGTACACTCATGAAATGCCAGTTGTCACGAACTCATCGACAAATGTTAAAAATGCTGGACTCGAATTAGCTGAATGATGGCTGTAAAATGGTGAGAGCTTAAAACATAATACATGCTCCCATATAAATATAAAATATATATATGTTTAATGCGCGAAAATGATGATGACAAAATTGCATATAACAACAGCAAAAAGAAAAAATATATAATTGCCTACTTGCTTTAAGCCAAAACGGCACATGGCCAGATTAAATGTGTGGAAGCAGGTCTCCGGGAGAAGGTTCAATGAATGGTCGTACTACTTTATATGAACTGACGGCTGTATCTACTCTACTTCTACTCGCAACTCCACCATATTTCACTACCTTTAAAATTATTGCGCTCTTTAAACACTCCATTGAGAATGCAACAGATCTTAAAAATTCTCTTTTCACTATCCCACTTTGTTATACCAATTGATTGGGCTCGTATTCTGCCTGTATCTTGCATGTCGAGAGATATGGCGATTATTTATTTATTTATTTCAGGTCTAGTGGGATTTGAATAACAAACTTTACGGTTTTGCCTGAAACTCGTTGTCATGAGTACTGTCTGAATGTAGTAGACACGGTCAACTTTTAGACCGGTATTCTGCCAAAGATGAAGGCGATGACTGCGATGGGTACCACGCTGTGTTGTTTTTCATGGGAATCAAAGTTTGCAGCATTTCTTGATTTAAAGGCAACTACGCTTCCCTGCTGTAGACTCGCTTCCAATGTATTCATTCAATCGTGCATCTGCTATGGTGTTCCCGCTACCAAACGGCAGCACATTTGGACTAGGATAAGCATGCATACGAATGGGAATGTTGAACGCACAGTTCATAACCAGAGGCTGTCTTGGGTGCTACTTCGCTCTTGCATCTGTTGGGTAAATATGAAAACTTCGAGTAACCCCACTTAGAACAATGCTACCGGGATAATCCTAATAAAACCAATCGTTTTCATTCGCCCAATCCGCATATACCCTTCTTCTTGGGCATTTTTATAATGGCATTTGCTTAATTTCTATCATTCGGTGTGATATGATTATCTAACCCAGCAAGTTGCTTAATGTTCTGTACTTTTCCGGCTTTAACAGTACTCCACATCGAATAACACTGCCTTGTGGTTACAAAGTTCTACTTAGCTATCGGCGTGGCTGCGCGCTCCGTGTAATGCGTTATGCAGGCACACTGGTTGTCGACATCACAAAGAATTGCGAGCGATTGCGATGTCATTTAATTTCGATTGAATGCTAAGCGAGCAACTACGTACAGCAAAATGCGATACAGTGATACACATGGGTTTGAGAAGCACGCTATCTAATAACTCAAACTCCTTCAGAAAGTGCTTTCCAAATAGTGTAAAAAAATTAATATTTACTTGGTAACTGAGATGTATCTCGTGTAAATATCTGCGACAAATCTGTCATAAAGGCGGAGATAAATCGTACCTTGAGTCGATGACTAATTCATAATGAACTGCCAAAATTGTGATGAAGATAAATACGAGCCGTAAGAGCGTAAGCACAATAGTTTGTAGCAAATTTGTAATGCGTTATCAAGAAAAGGCATGTGTGGCTGAACTGTGCGTCCCTTTTTGTTACATGACCATTTGGCCTTATAATGCTGCAGTCCAACAATAGATGTGCATTTCTTCTTATGAGAGCTTTCGACTCTGTCTATCAATCGTTTATGTTCGAAACACTTGGTCAGAGGTGTTTCTCATTAAATATGTGACTTTTTGACTTCCTTTTTTCATAATAACCACAAAGCAAGTCACGAACAGGACGAACTCAATGCAGTCAATCTCGTACCAAGGCTGGCAGTAACGACAGATAAACTGAAACATATAGAGCGTCATAAGGAGTCAGACGCGACGTGCGTGTTGTTGTGCGATGTGCTTTTGTGAGGAGGGAAATATACCAAGTCTAAACTAGCGAAGGAATAAAACGCCGGTCTTCCACTTTTGGGATAAACTCACGGTGTTCGACTGTTTGCTGTTTAAAGGAAATCACATTTTTATCTTACCGCCACTTCGCAAAAATTGCTAGAACAATCTCCTCGAACCCACTTGGTTGTCAACTACAGTATTAGTAGAGCAAGCAATCTGATGTTGTGGCCCGGGATAACAAATGAATCCGAGATCATAGGTCAGGCTGTTCAGCCTTCCGGTCCCGAAAGAATCACCAAGTCAGGGAACCAAACATGTTGCGTGAGATTCAAGATTGACCATGGCAGAAAGTAGATGTGGACATTGGTGATTCGGTGTTGCTCCTCCCAACCCTGAGACCCCATGACCGGTTTCGTCTTCCTTTAGTCTCATCTGATGGAGATACCCTGAGCTGGGGTGGACCTCGAGGTATAGTGTTCAAAGGTTGACGCCCTGACCACTATGGCTCCTAGGTCCACGAGCAACGTTTGGCACAGCGGTAAAGTGTTCCAAGTGGCATTTGGTTACGGTCCTTGTGATCGTAATGACCGAGGTCCACTTAGGACCGAGGTCTGAATAGAGATTGCGAGTCGCAATCCAACCACACAGCGAGTACACCAAATGCCACTTGGAACACTTTACCGCTGTGCCAAACGTTGCTCGTGGACCTAGGAGCCATAGTGGTCAGGGCGTCAACCTTTGAACACTATACCTCGAGGTCCACCCCAGCTCAGGGTATCTCCATCTGATGAGTCTAAAGGAAGACGAAACCGGTCATGGGGTCTCAGGGTTGGGAGGAGCAACACCGAATCACCAATTCGGTTACGGTCCTTGTGATCGTAATGACCGAGGTCCACTTAGGACCGAGGTCTGAATAGAGATTGCGAGTCGCAATCCAACCACACAGCGAGTACACCAAATGCCACTTAGATGTGGACATGTTCTTTGACAACGGAAAGGACT
>CALYDF020001861.1:0-32663 GCA_944474145.2 Dicrocoelium dendriticum
CAAATGATCTACCCTGTGATTTCTCCATCACTTTCAATGATCCCGTGGCTGTGATTCCCGCACCATTTACCCAACTTATCCTTGTCTCAAAACCTTCGTTTCTTAACTCATTCCACATGAGGTTACCGAGATTGGATTAATTACGTTCATTTTGAACTTTGAAAATCTGCATGACGTACATTAAATCAACTTACACGTACTTTTCTTACTTCGGAACAAATCACTACCGTTTCACTTAGTAACGCCCGATGTGTTATCGGTGCATGTATAACGTTTCAATCTATCCAATGTGCTCAGCACTGTTCACTACATGTGACCGGACAATATTGCAGTTGCTGTGAATTAAGTTCACACATAGAAACTCATTTGTTTTGATAGGCCTACTGTTTTGTTCCCCTTGTGTACGTTTGGCACACAAAAACTTCACTGTGTGTAAAGTACGGATTCTCAAACCCACGGCTCTTGGTAGCCTCTCTTCTTCTGATTGGTCATGTGTAAGCTTGCTTCAATCCAAAATGCACTGAGACGAATTCATTCCCATGTGCGCCATGAAGCCCCATCCTTGTTGGCTATTTTTGGACTTTGTCGCTGTTGAAGTTTTTGCAGACCTAGATTACAACAGGTAGGTCTTCCTAATTTGGTTCGTGTTTTAGCTCTTGTTATATTCATATGGGGCCATCATCATGACCCTTTTATGTGCCACTTTTCTAAAAGCTTATGCCGTCCTCACTTGGACGCGTTTTTCGTCCCCTATTATCTGCATTTATGTCCGCACGACGTGGACTCGTTTTTATGGACGCTGTTACATGCTAGGCACTCTTGTCATACAGTCCATTCCACAATTCTGTTGTTTCGAGTTACGCACTTTTAGCTTCGACAATTAGTATGTGACAAATCGCTTTCTTGGGTACACTAAGTAGCTTGGGGCTTCAGTCCGTTACCTCAGGATATTTTACTAGTCGTGGCCAACCATGGTGTAAAGAAAAATAAATAAAGAAGAGATAAAAGAGCCGTACGCGTAGGTGCTTGACTCATGTCTGATGTTGTCCGATTCAAGTGCCAAATAGAGAAAACAAAACTCATTGACGCCCAAAGCATTGATTACCAAAAGAGGCTAAGATAGTTAAATTAAACTACATTTGGACGTTTGTTTTAGCAAATGGGTGGTACATGCTAAATCCAGGCAGGGCGATAGCAAGAGTTGAACTGACGACAAACTAACTCTCTGGAATTGGATTACATTAACAGAACGAGATATGAACTTTTTCATTGGAAAACCTTCCCTTTGGTTAGCTGAAAATTGAGCGATGCTCATTCTATCAAGCGCTAAATACCTTGTCACTGAAAGTTATCGGAACAGCCCTTAAAATCATGTTGCTATTCAGGTAGTGGGCTTAAGGCAGCCTCTATAAGAGGACTGTCTGCTGATTGTTAGCTTCCATAAGCAGCGCTCACTTTGTACCTGTAACCAGTGTGCTATTGACAGCAGCTGGGGTGTGCGCGGCAGTTCAGATTAGTTTCAAATCATGCAAGCGAATGTTTAGGAATTCTTTACTCTAGTCATCTTATGTAGCGCTCCATCCACATTTCTATCTGACCTGCTTTATTCTCTCCGTAATTTCTTATCGCAACGAATACCTTTGTTAGGTTTGGGCCCATCCAGCAATGTCGCTTTTGCGATTCGTCATAGTAAACTAAGAATTTATTCGCTGTCAATTTTCTCTCAGACCAGCATGCCACTGATCATATTTTGTCGTCTAAAAAAACGAGTTAATTCGGCCTTACCTACGAAATCTTCTATACAGCATGGCCATTTGGGCCTTCAAGTGGTGATATAATTCTAGGGGTGTAATATTGCAGACTTCCCCGCCAAATGGTGTAAGTATTGTACTCCCCGAAGTGAGTATTTCCAATATTTGAGAACACTCTGTCACAATTGTCCCTGGTAGCATCAATAGCTTAGTATTTAGTCACACAACATATGTGCAATCTTTAGTGATCTATTCCACTGAAAGCACTCTGCATTACACGTGTCTTGGTCATTTTACGCATATCAAGTCAGCGTGCGATTAGGCTTTTAGACATATGAAAGTGACTAATTGACAAAAGTTCCTTAGTAGAGGCATCACTGGCATCTAATGGAACTTGAACATTCATCTTCAGCAGTAATAGGACCCACCCTGTGACTGCATAGTAATCGCTTCTGCTTGTTTAAGCAAATACTGCGAGGACGAACTATATTTAGAAAAGCCCAATTGTCCCTTCAACATGTCCGGCGAAACCGCCTGGCAAATCTCGCATATTTAGGACAGCTACCGTGGGTCACTCTGAAAGATTAATTGAAAGTTACGCGAAAAGTAAATAGCACTGTATTACTCCAAATGGATGCGAGCTTACACGTTCGTCAGCGCATTTGCTGCAACTCGTGTAGGGTAGCAGGCAGAATTAGTGTAGTTCAAAATGTCTCTCGGTTGATCCTCTGATATTGCCTTTGGTACGCACTAGAAATGCCTGGCGGCATTTTAGTCCCATATCTGACGGCAGATTTTAAAACTGCTTTAATAATAAGTAACATCTGGTGAAAATGGCGCACAAATTAGCACATAAAGAATTCAAACCAGGAGAACACCCGTCGGCCGGATAGTTCAGTGTTGGGATGGAGCACTTCGAAAACTGTACACTTTGGATGCGGTCTCAGAAACTACAATCTCCAAGGTTTGTTTCAGAGCAGAGCGGGGAGCCAAGTGAGATTGTGTGTAGTGAATCCCGACATACTAATTGTATCCAAGACTCAACAATGGACGCAAATGTATCTTGTGGTGCAAAAGCAAACGAGAAATTTCGACGCAATTACGGCGTAAGTGGCAGCTAATCGCGTGTGGCTTTTTTAACAATACGGTCTACAGATCGTGGTAATAAACCGACTCTTGGTTTGGTAAAATCTACCCTTTCAGAACACCTCCTGAGTTGTTTACTCGCAGTCGTGCTCTCGCAGTGAAAACTCAGTTGCAATTCACGCCTGGTCATCTTCATCTAGAGCGTCTCAAACTAACCGCGAATTAAGCTTGATAACCACAGATTAATTTGAATAACGGACCAGGGTATTCACCTGCCGCATAAAAACGCATGTTGAGGTGGACACGAGGATTCGTACCCTTAGGCTGGGGAAGCACTTAAAACAGAATCGAAAATTTCGGTGTGGCCTTTAAGCCAACCTAGTTGTGTAACGAGAGTGACAGAATAACATACTTGCTAGATAAACTCAAAGCAGATATCCACACGTAAGTGAATTGGCATCTGAATTGTGACAGCAACATTTTTGAATGCACGTCTACTTTGTACGAAGAATGTGAAGCCAGTGGAATTACGTATATACAAGCAAACTTGAGGGGACAATTGGTCAACAAATCTAGCCGATCGTGAACAATAAAAGGTAGATCAGTGTAAGAAATACAACTGCATTCGAGGATTCAGCCGTCCTTAGGATTTGCAAAGTCTGCTAAAAGATGCAATTCAGTCATATCATATACAAAGTTGCACACGCAGTCCAAGTAGTGTGGCCGTGCAACGCTTTAATACATCAGACCGAAGGGGTTTTCATATGCAGACTTCAGGCTGGTATTACTAACACGACCATTAGGAGGCTACTACTATTTACTATGTTCGGCAACAGGGCTCGCGGATAAACCAACTATGACTCGGCTAAATAGCTGCACTTAACTCAGTCGTAATGCCACGCTGCATCCGAATAGTTTTATCATTTATGACGGCAAAATTAATCCACTAAACACCTCAACCAAATACAGCATTTAGGGTTACGATTCCTTACTATGTCTGGTCCTACCTGACTGTTGAATGTAACGCCTCGTTGTAAATCGCAGTGGTTTTACCGTATGTGACTCGCATTTCGGTGTGCGAAATTGCCGAGCACGTACGTCAAGGAATTAGCGCATAGAAAAGGGTTCTAAACTTTTGGACATGGCAAGCATTACTATTTCTGAGTTGAGGAAAGGGTGTGAAAAATCACTTCATGGCAACCCGCTACATGTCAGAATGTCTGAAAATATGTTAACTTTTTGGTGGACGTTTTGAAGTACAAGTTGTGTGGATGGATTGCGACAAGCACTCGCAAATTTGACCGCGATCCTCTTTAAAGTGAACCTTTGTCTTTTGATCACGGTGACCTTAGCTGAAGCAGATAAAATTGGTTGTTTCCCGCCCAAACCAACTGCACTCCTGACACGTTTTGAGCATATTTGAGCTCATCAGATAAATGGAACAGGGATCGAACCTGGAGCCATTTGGATATAACTTGTGACCGCTAACTCTATGCTACTGGGCCAACGGCCAGCATGCAGAACGAAAGTTAGTTATTGATTTTGAGGGATATTTTATGGATGGATTGCGACATGCATTCTCAAAGTTCACCGCGATTCCCATTGAAGTGAACCTCGGTCTTTCGATTACAGTGACCTTAACTGCAGCTGTTTTCCCATATAACAGGCTCAAGAATCCGTCCAGATCAGGTGGTTACGAGTCAGTAACAATGTTCGGCAGCATAAGCTATTATCACGTAGCGTGCGTTCGACAAGAATCCATATGACGGGTGTCGGGCAGATAGCCTGAGTTCAAGTCCAAATTTTGCGTTGAGCGATTCCCAAAGCAGCATTACTGCGTTCTTCGTCGGATCTATGTTGAACGTCAATTTGCCAGCATACAGCCGGTACTGCGATGTTACTCAGTTAACTCGTTTCGTTCAGAAATTAATTGTCCGCTATTTTATGCCCACCTTCCGGAATCAATCTACAATGACATACCGATAACTGTAAGGGATGTCCACCAGTTGATGTGGAATCTTTATCCCGATCCAGCTGTCTGCATGAAGTCTGAAGACATTACACGCCGCAGAACGGGTGCCAAGCTCGTAAGGTTTAGTTTATGACGAACACTAATTCGATCACTGAGGCGACGAACCGGAGTATGGGAATAGCTATCTTGCATGACAAACCGATATAAACCTCGCTCCTTATCTAGTTACTGCAGCGTCCTGCTAAATTTAACAGGCTCAGTCAGCTGAAGTACAAAATTAACGTTTTGTCTGCGAAAATCATTACATCGAATTGAGATCTTCCGCGATTTGCAAGCATACTCAGATCGAACTAGTAAGAAATGTAAAGTTACAATTCCACTTCTTTGGCTGGGTTTTACAAAGTTCGTTTATATTAAGCTGCTTATGTTCAGTAAACGAGATACTAAGAGATGTTATATACCAAGCGGGGGATGAACTGAAATACCCTAATTTTCCACAACCAGTAAAGTGTTGGAGGGGAATGGCCGGATGGCCAATCGCCAGATGTTGAAATTTTGCGAAAACGCATCCTGAAAGCTTCTCCATAAGTAATGTTCTGATAGTTTGGTGGAGTTGTTGATGATTTCATTACTCGCGTGGTAAATACGTCTAAAGTCGCTTGGGGAGTTGTAACTTCGGACACAATATCGATGCGCTAAGCACGCCGATATCAACAAATGAGGAGTATGCAAAGCGCACACAAAATAACCCAGCTAATGCAAGATGAAAAGCTAGCCCATTGCATTACCAAATGACCTGCACCGCTAGGTTGGCATTCGAAGCGGAAACATGGATTCAGAGACAGCATAGGATGTCTAGTAATCAGCGATAATCGAGGAATCCTTGGGTTTAAGCAGAGAAAAATTATGCTGCGAGTTGGTAACCTGTTTTTGAGAATTCATAGGTCAAAAAAGCTGCTCCAGACTCTTTTTTAACCTCTGATTCTGCCATATTTCTTCTGTATAGCGAGTATGCAATTCCGTTTTGATGATACAGTTATCATACGGCAAATGCTTTCGTTCTCCTTTCTGGGAGACTCTATTTAGTTCGCCGACTACTTGATTACCTAGTGGTACCTTTATCATATGGTAGTTACGTCGCCTTGAAAATTTCCCTCGTCCAACCATGCTCCTGATATGAATGCAAATGTGAACACGCTATGTAAAGCCCTGCGCTAAAACATGTAACTGAGATTTTGTTTAATCCGTTAACGCCTATTGTGATGGAAAAGCCTCAAACTATTTCTTTCGCAAATACAACTTATAGTTTACATATTTTCCTTCAGTGTCAGTGTTGGCATTTTTGAGGCGTAGATTGGTTCTATCCACGTGACATTTCACCGCACTTTGCGTCTGATTTGTGGTTAAAACTACTTGAAAATAGTGATTGTGAACATGAGTTTGACTTGAACTTTTTTTGATAATTTCGAAAGCATGTACAAACGCGGAGGTAACTTATGCGGAATAGAATAGTATTTGCTCGCTTATTGTTCACTCCTACTAAAATTTACCAGAGTAAATAATCTGAGATTGAAAGTTCAGAACTTATTAACAGTGCCATGGGGTGTGTCGTTTTCGCTACCTTCGGCACTACTGGTAGCGTATGTAAGAATCTAATTATCTTCATCGTCCAATAAACAGAATTCCTGTGCATAAATTTCAGCTTCAGGGAATCTACCAAGGAATTATGTCGTCTGTTGAGGACAACTTATTCCATTCAAAGAAAGGTCCATCCTGAAACACTATATTTCCGAGAAAACATAAAATGGCGAGTAAGATCTCTGTGATTTTTTACACAACCTGATTTGTGCATTTACTTGGTATATTCACACGGAAAATTGATAATGTTTTTCGTGTACGTGATATCAACGGAATGATCAAATGTATAGTAAGTTAATGGGCGAATTGAATCTCTGGAAGCATTAACTGCTTTTTCTCCGATCCAAATCATGTCACGGAAATACTACAGATGGTATTTTTCACTTTGTTGACTAGGTATTAGTCAAGAGCTGCTTACCCTATCGACGTGATTGCGACTGACTGGATGTTCCTCCACAGGAACAGAACTACTTGCTTGCTGTCAGGTTAGCTATTGCATAGGCACTAACAATTTAAGGCAAAAATGTTGTAGTGGATGCGAGGACGACTTCGTCAGCAATTGATGGGGAATTCAAAGTAAACAGTCCCCGTGGTCTAGCCAAGGCCATTCCATCATTGGAAATCTGATCAGCTTCTTCGTGTGACTGACCAGTGGTTGATGGTGCGTGGCAAAGTGGCAGAAACTCAAACGGAAAAGGCTAGCAGTGCTCAAGTGCACAACGTTCAAATCTAATCTATGCTTGAGCAAGAAGAACGACAGATTTAGGGAATTTCACCAGGAATACTGTTTCACCTTATGTAACCTACATTGATTGTTACGAAGCAATTTTAATTTGGATGGCAGACAGGAGGAATCGGCCAATCCCCCCAAAAAATAAAATTATTAAGTAGCTGAGAGGGAAAAATGTGTTCATTAGCTATTTTGCTCATTTGTGCCGAATGTCACAATTTTGCCTTATACGTTGTTTACAGCTACGTTTTAAACTCAACTTAATTTTCGCCACGTAATTTGACATTTGCACCTTATCGAAATCACGAAGAGTTAAGGTTTATAAACGGTAAGAAGTATATTTGATTATATGGGGTCAAGGTCACTCGTTTTTCTCTCTGGGGGTCGCCCATAGTCGTTGGGATCCCTGTTTGTCTCGGCACAGCGAGTTAGCTACGTTTGGCAATTTAGTCTCACTGAGCGTAAGGAACAGACTGCAACAGCTAAATCTATCACTTCGGCTGGGAACTAGTACCAATGGAGGTTGCAGATAAAACTGAGACTAGGAATATTGCGTATGGTTGCGTGCTAACTAAGACTTAGATGGAACGACTACGAAAGTCTTCTTGCCTCGCCTTGTGCGGATTATGGATCTTTTGCTGCTTACAACCTGGCGTAGATATAAAAACCGTGACATAAAAAGGTAACGGTAATGGGAACTTGTGAGGACCGATTATTTTGATACTAGTTCACAAATACCTAACTATAGCTGGAGCAGCCATTCAGTTGTTGATTTAGTTAACATGTTATGCCCTCTGCCACTAAAGGACATATCACCAAGCACAGCTCAAAGAACAAGTGAGTCACTGGCTGCAAATATCGCACATTAATGCGCAGATCCATCTTATGTGAGGACGAATAGTTTTGAGTACATCATATCTTTGTAGGGCATGCGGATGGACTTAGTGCCAAGCGGACGTTCCGTGTATGCGATTGAGATGGAAGCTGCACCGAATGCAATTCACTTGACTGTTATATGAAGCCCACTGTGCAAGGAGAGCCGCAAATAATAACCCCGTGAATGTGAAGTGCTACATTACTTGAACTAGTCATCCAGTTTTTCTGATGAGTACGTTATTATTCATACATGAGACAACAGTGGACAGGTTTGGCAATACGAATTCGATGTGAAGAACCGGTTAACGTTAACTAAGTATCTGAAGTGTTGCAAACTGTATTTGCCGAGTAACCTCACATTCGTTCGCACATTCGACGCACTTTCGCAATCGCGCCACCGATAGCATTGTGGAAGAGAGTTGATCATTTTGAGGTCATGGCTACACTTTGGGTGACCATAAGCGGTAAATATCTTGGATAAAGTAAGCATCTGTTTCCATAATGACCGATTTTGAAATAACATTTACCACTGGGGACCCATATGACGATAATATTATGGTGGAGTATGCCGTAGTTAGTGCCAAATTAAGTAAGGCGGATTAACGCGGATTAACCTCGTCTGTTAAATGTTCGTAGCTTCATTTCACTGAGTAATTATGTAGTCTCAGCACCGAGGTGTTTCTTAGTTCTCAAGTCCACTGGTTTCAATTCTCAGTTTTTTCGAGGTGAGGTAAGCATCATTTTTTATTTATTTCCCAAATTATTTGATTGATTGCGTACATTAAGGGACGTATTCTTGAATCAATAAACACAATATAGGTAGCGACACGTGTCAGCACCAATATTTATGTAGTTTGCTGGCCTTTTAGCCTAATTTATTCTCGAGTGTTTGCTTGATAATTTGGCTGTTGAGACATTTTTGCCTACTGTCGGTCTCAGGAAACCCGCCAGATTAAGAGATTAACTAAAAATCAGCCTGTGTTGTCATAAGAGCTCGAATTGTATTTGAATAATTGTCTTCATTTTTAGTAGTTAGTAGTTTTTATCGATGTGAGCAAAATGGTTAACAGGACACTACGCGGTGTCTTCGCTTCTGTGGAATAATCAGTATTATCATCTTTACCATTAAGTCACAATCAATTTCTTTTCACCTTCATCCAGGTGTGATAAGATCAAAAATGTTACTTAATTTTTCCACGGCTACACCAGTCTAGTAGTTTTATTACTTTATTTACTTCAATTTGTCTTCGCATTCCCTACCATCAGATCTCTGTTACTGAATACGGTATTTCATCATGAGTGCGTGTACTCGTTAACCGAGGTTATCAGATTTAGTTGCTTGTAGAAACATGGCTAACGGTGAACCAGCCATGTTGTCAGTAAGAATTAGGAATCACTCCTTGCACCAGACTGTAGGGCCAGTTAAAAGGGACAGTTAAAGCGGTAAAATATTGGAGGTAGCATTTATAAATGTGGACAACATTAGGATTGTGTTAAAAACAAAGTAATAACGACAGTATATTCGCTAACAAGCTTCGGTGAAAAAACCGTCACATAAAACACGTTGACATAACTGATGAACGGGCACAATTATTGGTGAATAGAAGGCACAGGCGACTGGTTGAATTGCAAAAAGTGAACGTTTCGATGACCATACACGGAAGAGCCAATCTTGTCGACCCAGCAAACATTAGACAACTCATAAGAGTCCTCACTCATCTCCTGCCTTTAACATGTTAAAATTTGAAGTACGGGGTTCATTAACAACGTTTTCTTCAGTTCCATATTGCAAATACGCGTAAAAATCCATGGAAAAATGAATGCTTTTCCTTTTTACTGAAGCAATGAATTCGGAAGTCACCTACCATATTGACCAATATCACGAACTTCCTTACGCTACGCTGGCATATAATAGCGCATCAGTCAGTTGCTGCCACTTGTACAAGTACACGATGGTCGACCAGGCATCAAGAACAGACACTAAAGTTTCCCGATTAAAATTCCAATCGACAGACATTTCTTTTAACACTGGTGCCCTGATGGAGCAGTACTACTAGCTCATTGGAAGTCGTATAAATACGAGCACCGTCATAGAAAAAGACAGCTGGAAGGATGCTGTTTGTTCCTATATTGTGTCTTCTGCTTCCATTCACCCCAATGATGCTCCCCATACCTATTAGTTAAAAAATGATCTGTTTTCAGACATACAGTGTTCTTTCCCATCTTCCCATCTTCCCCTGTACCCTTAATTCATAACCGGATCGGAAAATATCTTGACATACTGTATCTTATCCTGCGCAATTGGTTTCCTTTGCTTATGCTTGTAGATGAAGGCAAGGAGTTGAACTTATCCTTCCTTCTGATTTCACTATACAACTCCTAGTATCGCCGGTGTACTCCCTTCTAACAAGTAGGTGTAAGGCGTCACCTTCACCCACATGGCATATCCGTCCTTCGTGTGTCAACTGTCAAGTACCTTCTCCAACACGCACGCATTCCTCTTTGTACGTACACATGTCAGCAAATGTTTGCATGTGGTACCTCTGCTTTCCCAGATTCACCATGAATGACGGAGCAAAGCACAGCACATTTTCACCTAAATAATTGTTGGATTAAGACTTCATCGAATTTACTGCGTAAGTGAGACTGTTTGGTTTTAGATAATAGAGAGTATTGTGGATGTATGGGAAGACAATGTCGTCTCATGCATCTGAGTGCCATCCGTTATATATATGGAAGCAACACCAGCGGAAGTGCATATGTTGCTCTTTCGTCTAATTATAACAATTCATGTTAACACAGAATGCGAACATGCAGATATTAAACATGCATATATGAGTCGAGTAACTAATTGAACGGGCGAATACTGATTGCTGCTTTGTAAACGAATCAAATCCATGGTTTATTCGCTAGTGGCATCATGAAAGTTTCTGTGAAAAGCTGCTACGAAATATGCAAAACAGCATGCTGGGAAATAATTTCATGTAATCCAATGTTTATCAATATCACAAACTTTCCACTTTGTCTGACAGCATCCAGAATGCTATGAGAACGTTATCGACGCGAACGCAATACGATGATTGGTACGCTTCAGTATGATCCAGAGATAAAAATCAGTTATTCAAGGAGCGCGAATTTGAACTCATCAACGACAGTTTAGGCACCGGCCAGTGTATATTTTATTTGATTTCAGCTTCTCTGAGTTCACTCGTGCGAGCTAATTACTTTTCGTCCAAACACCATGTGCTTCTCTTCTTTTATAACACTTTTGTAATAACTTTCCAAGTGATGCTTTATGGCAATACCATTCTTATTTAATGCTTTTCTTTCTGATGAGAGCGAAACCAGACTGTAGCATTGCCTTTGTTTAAACGTGTTGTGGATGTGTCCAGTATGCGTGAGGGCAGGTACACACAATTTCAGACACACACATATGTGCATATGTATCTACTTCCTTTCAGGTTACAGTAGTTTTTTAACTGGAGCAAGAATTCTTCCTTCGGCTCTTGCGTGAGACCTTTCGTGCACAACACTGGTTTTGCGGCTTACGAAGCTACGCCATGGAATTATATCCTCCTTCAGTTTACTGGCCTGATCCGACCTTACGCCCCATCGAAAGTACATGGGACAAGTTGAAAACATCCTTTACCAATTATCTTGATCTATTATCTGCGGTTTCTAACTAAAGGAAAGGATTGAAGCTGAAGCTTCCCAGACATATATTTGAAGATGAGGGACAACGTCAATTTGCTACTATGGAGCTCCAGTCTCAAGATACCATAAGGAAAGCATCAGATATGCAGGATAAGTCATGGAGTCAGCGTACATTTCTCTTCATGGCTGTTTTCAAATTTGGCCTACTTACACAGGAACCATCGGAAACGCTAGACAGTTATGTAGGTCACTTCATTCAAGGTGTAAGACCCAGCGAATATCCGACCACACCGGAAAACAGAATCGAGAGCGTCATGCTAGTGCAACAGTTGATTAGTGTAATCACAAATAACAGTATTCGGGAATGGTTACTTTCCGAAGACGCTACTAAATTGTTTGAGATAATGCTGTGGAATTGGCTCATCTCAAAACATATGCGGCCGAACATTTGCGATGTTTTACTATCCACGTATACACACACGAAGTTGCCAGGAATTATCGCTCGCCAACCGATTCATAAGCCTTACAAAAATTCTTCCGCTGCAGCATTCTATGGCAAAAACCTAATTTTGCCGAGTGTCCTGCCTTAGAAATGGGTTGCAAAATGTGCGGTAAGCGTTGACATTCTGCTTACTGTTGTCGTTCAGTACGCATTTCTCAGTTACACCCTACAGATTCCGTTGTTAGCCAACCGTTACGGTCATTTGCAAAGCTCCTTTCCGTTGATAATAGCGGTACTATTTCTCACTATCGTTCTCTTGTTCAGAGCCTAAACTCTCTTTACTTGATATCCGTACTGTTACAGTTATTGCACGCGACAGAACAAGACGTTGACATTGAGCTTGATTCAACCTGTCTTAATGATATAGTACAAAGTAGTTTTTATGATAGCCACCTAAATGTTATGCCTATACAGCCTTCAGCTTATCGTTTTGACAGCTTTACAAAAGCTTCGGTAGAAATACTGCGATTTGTGGTGACAGTTTCTCGAATTTGGTCCGTGAAATCATCAGCTGCTGTCTACTTCACTTGCGGAAATAACCGCCCTCTACTCGGGCGCAACATTAGAATTGCACTGGGCGTCACGTCGTCCCTATATCTATCATGGCGGTTGACCTATCAGATCTACAGATACGGTATCCATCCGGTTTGAACAAACAATATGCAAGCTCCCTCTTCTGTTCACCGTACTTGTCTGAAGCAGGATGTTATTGCTGAGCCACGTCTAATTCCTTTGGCCAGAAGGGAGGCTGTTTCGTCAGCGTTAAAACAAATGATTGCAGCTGATTATTTGAACCCACTAACTGTCCGGAATGGGTCCACGCTATTGGTACGGTTCTCAATGAGGACGGTACAGTGAGAATTTACAATGACCAGCAGGCCCTAAATCGTCAACTCCTGTTCGTAAGGTTTGTACATCCAACAACGGATGAAATATTAGTCCAACTAGCAGGCGCCCGATTTTTCGAAATTGGACCTATGGAAGTATTACCATCACACGCCTCGATTTCAGCAGTCAAGACCTCTGTCCGCAATTTTTACAATGGACCGGCCCTTTCGGTACAACGTCTTGGTAACGGGCTTCAGTTCAAACCCCAGCAGCTTGACACAAGTTTGGTTTTCTAATTTTGCAATTTTTATGGTCTACTATTTTACTTGGACGACATCTGTGTATTTGGTAGGACTCCAGAAGAACATGATTCAAGACTGTGTTACGTAAATAACCTGATCTTAACCGGTTAATCTTCAAGAACTCAAAGTTAATGCATGTGGAATAGAATTTCTGGACCTCACTATAGCAATTGACGGTATGAAGGCGGGTGTTGGCAACCGGCCTACCATCACGAATGCTCTTGGTCCACAGAACTCCAACGAAATAAAACATTTTCCAGATATACTTACTTACAAGTTACGTTACCTTCAAGGTTTCACAAAGATTGCTGAGCCACTACGTAAACTGACGAAGGAAAGATGTGTATTTGTTTGGGATCACACTCAACAAACAGCATTTCACGTGATAAAACGCTGCATTACTTCTTAACCAATAATGGCGATTTTCCACACGACGTGGACCCCGATTGTCGCTACTGATGTCTCAAATATTGTGTTGGGTGCTATACTATCCCTAATTCAAAATGGGCATGAAAAAGCTATTGCATACACTTCCAGAAAATTGTCGGTGGCAGTGCATTCTTTCTCTGCCAGGAGACTAGATGCCCTTGCCTACCTTTGGGTCCATGAAACGGGGCATTTATTCTTGTTCGGAAGACCCTACCCTCTTCGAACAGACCGCACAGCGCTCACTGGTTTACTTATTCGGCGAACAAATAACATTAGGCCACTTCGAATACATCGCTGGCGTGCACACTTGTTAACATATGATTTGCAAATAAAATTCCATCCCTTACGTGAAAATCAGGCAGCGAATGGGCTCTTTCGATTGTCACTCAACGAATCTGAGAATAATGAGGATGATAATGAGAGGTTACTGGTGTCTTTCCTGAGCAGTGCAGCGATCTCAACTCTGAGTAATGCAGAACTCCAGGTGACTTGGGAAGGAGACGTACTCTAGGGCGTTCTGGGGTTTGGGCAAAACGGCTGGCCAGAAAGTAACAAGATCCCAGGCAAGTTTTGTCCGTACTACATTTTGCGTCATGAAAATTCATTTAAAGCTGGATGTTTAATGTTTGGAGAAAATTTTGTGGTTCCTCAAAGCTTGATTCACAAGATCATGCTATATACTCAGGAACGTCACCCTGGTATCATTTGTACGAAACGCTATTTTAATGCATGCTTGTGTTGGCCCAAAATGTCACACGAAATGGAAACCTTTGTTAATGACAGCTTTTCGTGTCAGATGGCAGACAAGAGTTTAAAGCAGGTTTCCTTCCCTACACAACACCATCATGTGCGACCGCGGGATAAGATAGCTGTTGACATCATAGGCCCATTCAGCTGAGCGCCTCAGCATAGAAAGAAACCTTTGGTGTAACGTGCCTTTAACCTAAATGCATGGAACTCAATTTGTGTCGAGAGGGGCCTTCTGCTATCATTATTCGATATCTGAACTACGTGTTCTCCCGTTTAGATTACCAGAAGAGCTGAGGGCACACAAAGGACCGCAGATTGTAAGCCACGAGTTTTTGTTTCTTCAATTTCACGCTAATCGACACGCACGTAGAATCCCTTATAACCTAGCGGCAAATGGCATGTTAGACGATTTCAATCGATCCTTAAAAGAAAGTATCCAAACTATTCGTTTATTTGGCACACTTCGGGAGAATGCAGTACTACAATCACTTTTTTCTTACCGAAGCGCATGCCACAGAGCCACAGACAAATCTCCAGCTGAACACATGCTTGGGCATGCCCTTCAGACTAACTCCCGCTTCCTGTAACTGATGATTCCGACGAGTGAGATCATCGCCATCGATATCAAACTACTAATCGGAAGCTTACTAGTCCACTCCAGCTCTGAACATTCGTGCGCGTGAAGACTAACGCTACGTCATAAAGACAGCCCACATTATCAGATCAGCTAAGAACGCACGCATATGCACCAGGCAATTACTAGTTGGAGGATGACCTCACAGTAAACGCACGGTTTTTCACCAGTAGCAGGCGAACAAAGCACGTACCATCAACTTTTACCCCCGAAACTACGCGAAGCAGCCAGCTCTGCAGGACGGACCGAGAACCAAGACCACTGAATCGATATGGTTTCGATGCATCACATGCTTAAGCGGAGAGGGGATATTGTGTATGCGTCTAGCATGTTTGACGAAAATACACACAACCCCAGATATACAATCAAGTACATATTAAGCTGCTTCCATGCCGATTCATTCTTTTACTTACTACACGTAATGTGCTCAGGTAGTTTGATACCCTTCGGCTGACAGTACTTTAGTTATTGGAGCGAATCAATTTCCTTCGGTTCGTGCACGTGCCATTTTTGAGACAGAGACTGAGACTGTATTTAAGAGCAAGTAGAAAGGTTTCTATACAACTCCATCGAATTACGAAAAATCAAAATTTACTTTTGAATTATCAGCAGTTGTGTCCGGTCCGTTAATCGTTTATCCGTGTTCGGTTAGAAATTTGTACTAGCGTCATTATTTCCGGACATACAATGTCTTCTTTTGGCACTGTATGTGCTTCGTTTTACAAAAACACAGGTTTCTAAAATAATCGTCGATATGGGTTTTAAAACACTTCACAGAATCGGCTTCTATTAATCCTTCTGGTAGTGTATTCCTTAAGTTTACGATTCTTCGTTCGACACAAAGCTGATGTGATACTTTATTCATGCTGGGGACCCTGAGATTTAACGATGTCCTCGTACTCGAAAAAGCGTATCACCGAAGTACCATAAACCGTTCCGCTTTTGAAAGAACACATTAATGAAATACATCGTGAATAATAGTATACCAATGAAAAACGGTGAGGTCAGGTTCCCAGAACGGATCGGGCTTCGGCCTAACGGGCGTTCTGCTTCTTGCACTGGCAAGCAACCACGCGCCCCCGGAACTTCAACTTTCACTTGCGTTTCGTGCTTGTGAAAAGAAGACGAAGCAACAAGGAAAAATCTTGTGCTTTCATACTTTATGTGGGCACCGCAACTAGCATCAATAAATGTACAATATTTCTGGAAAATTCTAACTAACATCTGTCTAGATCTCTCTTGAAGGCGTCATCCATTGTACCGTCCATCCATGAAGGGGACAGTCGGTTCAACTGTCAACAACGCAGTTCTCAAAATCCTTCCTCCTGATATTCATCCGAGACCTCCGATACTTAAACTTAAGATAGTGAACTTTCTGGTGACCTGACGCAGCTGGCTCAAACAGGTCGGTAGGTTTGATGCCATTGAGGCCATTCATGATCCGCAAAACTCTATCAGATCTTCTTTTCACTCCACGTCGTTCCTTGAAAGAAAATCTTTATACGTTCATCCTAAACCTTTTTGCGTTGGCTCTCAGTTATTCTAGTGGCCAGCTTCTATACATTCTCCATACAATTAACATCCTTCCGGCGATACGGTCCCACGCTTAGACACAATATTCTAAATGGAGTTGTACAACTTAAAGTATAACTCTGGTTATTTTTGATAGCATGTCATAACAGGGGCATGCAGTTAGAATTTACTAGTGGTCTAATTGATCTCTTAATTATAAGCTTGTACACATGATGTCTAAAACGAGGCAGAGTCTAAAGATACAAGTTTGTATGCACTTAAGTAGGGTCGAGCTTCTCCTAGATATTTTAACGGTCGACTGCAGGCACAGCCTAAGAGGACGCAGAATGTGACTATTTATCACGGAAGTAAGAGTTGCCATCAAACGGCTACGACTGGACATATCTAAGCAACGCGTACTTGTGCAAACTTTAACCCTACCGGGGCCCAGTCAGCTGCCCTCAAGTACATGACAGCGGTTTTGCATTGACCTTGATTGCAACCGTCCCCCCTTCAAAACATATTAGTCACATCGCTGCTTCTATCTACCTTGACTGTAGTTACCTGGCGAGAGTTATCCTGAACATTCCTGCGCAATTACCATTTTGACTATGGAATGATTGTAATTTATAAGCCAAAGTTGTTTTCAGTAAAAGGATTGAAGTAATACGGTCCTGGGACAGGACCATTTTAACTGAGGATACGTTTCGCAAAGTTTGTAAATTACTTCCCGGATCATGTGTCTTTTGTACATAACCATTTCGAAATTTCTGTCAGTCATCAATACCCAATGCTTCAAAGCCTTGGAAAGCACAAAATGCCATATCGCATTTTAGAAATCAGCTGTATGGAATTCTGTACTACTGCGGCTGATAGTCGCTCAAAATGGACTATGAAATCTATAAAATTGTGACGAATTATAAGAGCATCCTTGGTTTAACTTGCTTGTAAATTGGACAATATAACGTTTCGCGTTCTTTCTTTGGTTGCATAGTGCATTCAATGAGCGTACAACAACAAAAAGACAGCGAAGGCGAGACGACCTAGACCTCACACTACGACTGTATAGACGTTATATTGTGGCGGTATAGTTTATCAGTTACATGCGCTGATATGTAACAAAAGCTGTTGAAACATGTCCATTCATTCAAAGATGAATTTATGGAGAACACTGTGTTCATCCCTTCCAACGACAGTAATTTATCTGTGGGAAGCTATTGTTCTAAGGACTAAAGCAAACACGTCGAATCTAGCAAAATAAAAGTCCGCAGATATGTATGCTAACCACTTGATGATTATCGAATTAAACTTCAACGAGCAAATAGTCATTCAGGTATGTCAATTTTTCTCTCTATAACAATTCGTGAAAGATCATTTCGGCCCAACGGTGCAGCAACCGCTGTCAAAGGACTACGAAGAAATTTGTATATTACCACAGTGATATGCCATCTGTCTTCATCAAGGCAATTGACTTATCCTTCATAGCTGACCAGGCCCCTAAAGCCGCTTGGGATAAATTCGTCAACCTGTTCAGCACGTTGGTAACAAACGCATCGTAGGCTAAGAAAAGCAGCTAAATAAAGGTGAAGTCCATTTTGAGGAGTCGGGCGCGGAAACGTATGTCTTTGATTCACTTTCGTAAGCATACACAGACAAACCGAAAGCCGAGAATTGGAGGACTTATATAACCGAGCTGAATCATTGTGTCAGCCTGACTCGCGAGGATAATATGAAACATCAGCAGGATCGAGCGAAGGGACTTTACTCCGACCCCAAGCTACTTTATAGGGATGTCAACAAACCCCGTAAATTTTAACGTGGCATCGTCTCTCTGAACCCCGCACGTGGGCAAGCGCAAACTACGCCAGAAGCGGCCAACGCTCTTAGAAAACAATACGGTTTTAATTTCCAAACTCTCTGATATCCCCTACAATTCTTACACCGATCACGTCACCACCAGAACTTTGCCACAACTCCTTTACTGCCGTAAACTTACTGAAGTGACTGATGTCACTTTGTGTTTTCAGTTCTCCTGGTGCGGGCAACTTGCACCCAAAGATATTGACAGTGGCAAGTAGCAGCCCTAGATAAACCACTGTGCCGACTTTTTCAACATCTAAAGAGTTTGTAGTTTCTAGCTATGTGAAAGCAAGGAGTAGTCAATCAAATTTATAAGGAGGTAATGGCACTGGGCCGGCATACTGCTGCCGGATAACTTATCCCAATACTTCTTTAGATCATGGAATCCACTATTGCGGAGGCCCTTATGAAATACTCGATAAAATTCAATATCATCGTACCGGAGCAACACGGTTTCCACCGAAACCGCTCATGTACACAACTTATTATTATCCCATGGCAGCTAGACGGAATCTGTCGACGTTGCGTACCTCGATTTCTTGAAAGCGTTTGATCGTCTCGAGCACAATAACCTCCTTCTCCAGCTTCAGAGCTGCGGAATCGGCGACCACATCCTAGGTTGGATACACGCATTCCATCCTCAAGCTTGACCAAATGTGAGAGTTCGTAGCACCGTATCTGACCCGGCAGCGTTGCAATTTTGCGCTCCAGAAGGCTCGTTTCTAGGACCAAGTCTGTCCCTGGTCTTCTGGCGGACTATCAGGATGGTAAAAGACCACATAAAACGGCAAGGTGAGCTCGACGGAGCTCACAAGTAGTCATTCCAGAGCAGGCTGCATTACAACGCCGCCAAATGTCAAGTACTGAGCATACGTCACCAAAGAAATTCTTCATACCGGCTAGGAGAACACTATTTGCAATGCGTCTACCATGAAAACGATCATGGAGTGTTTGTGCAGGCCAATCACAGTTGCTCAAAAGTGGGCAAAAAACATCAAGGAAATCCAATCCGCATTTAGCCCACTTGGGGAGAGTAGTTGGTCGGTTTGATCCCAACATCTTATCATAAACGCCCAACGTTTACGCGACGCCAAATGCTATATACGGCATCCAGGTCTGGCACCTTTGACAAAAGCGTGATGTTGCTGCTCTTGAGACTCCAAAAAGAACAAAAAATCTTAGGTGTCTGACTCTTCTCCCTTGCCAGCATAGACTACAGACCCTAGGTGTATTCGGTGAGCAATTCGGATGGCCTGCGTGGTGATCTTATTTTGATGTTTCAGATCCTGTAGGATCCAAACCACTCATCTCGAGAGTTATTTAAATTAAAGCACAACGCCTGTCTCTGATGCATGTACTTCAAGTTAGCCACACAATACAGCCGTTTGGAATGCCGCCGGGATTTTTTCTCACTTCATGTGTCCCAGTGGTAGAATGCTCTCACAATTTCCGTCATCTTCGCTTCTACATGGACTGAATTCAAAACGCAACATGATGAAACATTACACCACATGCACTACAATATTTAGCTAATGTTATTAAAACATATCCTGACAAAACTAAATTAAGTGCATAAGTGAAACTTCGATGAGTTCACCGATTCGTCTTACTTTTGTTTTTGTAGATATATTCACATCATATTTGTACTCTACACCTGCATGAACTGTCAAGTTTTGCATTATTATCCGTGCCAATTCCATTGATTTATTGATCCTTCGGTGGCATTTTATGGGGAAATTGGAGACATTTAACCAAAACGTATATTTCGCTACGTTAATCTAAAGACATCTTCCGGAATTACAGGTACATCGGTATCGAGATCAAAGGGAGAAATCTTTGCGTGAAAAGTGCTATTCGGTAACACCTTACGCTCATAAATTTACCCAGGTGAAGTTACAAGCGAAATGTGCCGAGTTCAGTTAAATTTTGATTGGGATGTAAAAACAATTACCGATTCGATAAATAACACGGCCACTAAAGGTAGCAGATTAAGTACAAGGAGAGGACAAGGGCAAGGAGACGCACGTTTGTAAAACTAACAAGTGGTTAACTGGATTAAAAATAAAATAAAGATACTAAGTAACGACAGTTGCGAGCCACAAGAAATGTCAGAGGCAAACAATTAATTCTCACATTCAGCTCCGGTTTGAGGGGGTGGGCAAAGATCTCCACAACAACAGTTACATTTGTACGGAAACCACGCTAGAAGCACTCATGAAAAGAGAAGCTGAACCTGAAAACACTTTCCAAACTTGCTTGATTTTAATCGAGGACGCGCAGCACGAATGAGCTATTAAATACATCGTTTCAACTCTTTACAAGTTTCCGATAAATGCCGTGAATCCAAAGAAATAGGCAATTCGTATTACGACTCATGTACTGCCCACCACAGTAGCAAGAATACTGCTAAATAACTATTTGTTGGGGCAACTGAGGTAATTTATCATTCACAGGTTTTGCGAGTTAAGGCTTGAAGTAATAATTTATATGCAGCTTGCTGTGAAATATGTCTAATTTAATGCGACTTTCAGGAGTTTGCTCAGTACGACAGCCGCGCTGTTGCTTTTGATCAATGAATGCAAATGTTCATTTTGTGTAGCCTTACGTCTAATGAGTTTACCTGACATCATTTCAGCTGTTGGAAGATGTTTTCTCCCGGATATCCATCTGCACTTATGGTATCGCGGATCATCCGCGAATCAGTCTGATTCATTTCAACCCCCATCCAACGTGTAAGACATTGAGAATACGACATCAACACACTTGCGTGTACAGACTGGGAGATCATGCTTGAAGCTTGCTACTACCAAATGCGATCTAGTTGTGATAGTACAAGAGGATCTTGGCTATTCACCTCAGGCCGAGAAGGCGTCCAAAAAGCCAACCAACATCTTGGTCTTTTGCGAAGAGCGTTCGGGTGTTTTGACCCTTTAATCTTCTCCCAGATGCTCAGTGTCTACATTAGGCTACACTCGGAATAAGCTATTCACGTCTGGCAGTCCTGTCACAGCTGCACTCCATCGCACTTGAACTGCCACAAATAAGGTTGATCAAGAACCTAAAGGGTCTGTTTCATCTACACTACCAACTGATGTTGACTACACTTGCGGTCTACAGTGGACAATATCGGGACCTACGCAGCAATTTGATAATGAGTTAGTTGTTTCTAATAATCTAAATCAAGCTTGTAGTCAACTTCTAAAGCTGAATCACAATACCACTTTGAAAGGTCACCAACTAAAGGTGACAACACAATATAGCCGGTTGCATTGTCGCCCGGAATTTCTCTTCATTTTGCGTGCGCCAACCATGGAACGCCCTCCCCACATACGTCGTTTTTTCCTCCGCTCTAAGTCTACAAAGCATATAGACGATGCCCTCATACATTACGCCATATAATTCTCTACATCAGGGCGGCAAATTGGCACTACAAAGCAATGGGCGCATCTTCACTTTCAGCAAAATTTTTTCGACGCTATCACCGTAGAAGCTGATTTGCATATCCCGTCAACCCAAGAACGCTGTACATGGGTAAGCGTTGTCATTTCTTTTTTGTAATTTCTTCTAACGTATGATGTTACCTATAACGTACCCTATATTATTTTGTGTGCGCACAGTCAACTCTCACTTCAAGCTACCGTTATACAGCAGTGTAGTTAAATCTGTAGTCGCTTAAATCTACGATTCACTTACCCAATGATCTATTTTTTTCTCACCCCATCCATCATATAGGATTGTCAAGCAGCTGCCATTTTACCCATGCTAAAGCATTGCTCATTGTTCAGGTTGTGTTATATGCGATGCACCACCATGTACGTTATTTTTCGACACCATTATCATTGCTGTTAATTGTACTTTAACCCTGACGTAAACTTACAGTCCGGGAAGCTCGACTTCGTTACCTGCGTTTACTTCTGTAGGTTATCGATTCGAAATGCATATGACCCCAGCACAGCAAGGTTTCGTGAAAATTCACTCGTTTATCATCAACCTGATATTGACCAGGTAAGAATGGTTACCAGTGCCAAACCAGTGTGACTCGGTCGACGTCAGATACATTGACTCAAGTAAAGCTTTTGACAACGTGAATAACGAAATCCTTCTTCACAGACTGAACGTGTGCGGTGCTGGTGGCTGGCTGCACCAATGGATCATGAATTGCTATGTTTGTCGAACTTGGATGATTCAAGTCGACAAGCAGTTGTTCGATTGCTATCCCTCGATCAGTGATGTACCCCAAAGCACCATACTGGGACCTCTTTCTTCTGATCCACACAAAAGATGTGCCTCAGCTTTCACGTCTGCCTTGTGCGTTGTCCGCACACGACTTTAATCACTGCGCCTCATGACTGTGACTTGCTTCAGCAGAACTTTGACCGCTTCTCCATGTGGTCTGCCAAGGTCAACCTTCCCAGCAACCCTGTCACGTCGCGATTCATGAGAATGGGTAAGTGTAAACACGGAGGAACCTAGCCGTGGCCGATCAACCTTTGCATCTCTTGTCTTTCGTGAGAGATCTCGGCGTACTCTCCCAATGCGACCTAAAGTCCGTGGATAACACAAGCAAGGTTTATCTAAACGGACTTCGCATATTTTGTGAGCTCAAGCGCAGCTTCAGCACTTGGTTCGAAGAGATTACCGCTCGCCTCTTTATCTCAATTATCCGACCAGTGCTTGAGTATCTTTCGGTCGTATACTGTCCTAACCTCAGCGGCGAGTTGCACCGGATTAAGCGGGTACATCATGTGGCCCCAAGCTCATTTTTACTTTACGAATGATGTCCTATGACGACAGGGTCAATAGATAAGGGAATGTATACCTTGTATTGTGGTTTATTGTGGATTGACTTCATCATGTTGTACTGGATATTACATCTTGAAGGTTACCGCATGTAGATGCTTCTGTTCAATATGCGCTCACCAAGCAGCACGCATAGATCCGGGTACAAGCTTGTAGTACCTAACTGAAGACGGCTCACCCAGCAAAAGTGCTTCGTACGGAGAGGGGAAGTATATGGAACAAATCGCCGTCGCAGGTAGTCGTGGTACAGTCATGCTCGGGACACAAACATATTGGACAAAAACTGTCAGTATGAAATATCAAGAGTGATAGCCAACACGAGTGGTCAGTACACCTGAGTGAAATCAGATGCAGGTACACACGCTTCCTTGTAGTAATCAGTAAGCATGTTTATCATCATTATCACCAAGGTAGAAGAATCCCGAATACATTATCCTATGATACCTTCATCGGGCTAGGTGGTCTCAAGCTTGTGGTTCCCTCTAACATTTACCCGAATTTTCCTTGACCCCAACGCCATGTTTTTCTACGTCAGAGGTCACCAGCCTACAGTCCGCGACGTCATTTCATCTGGTCTGCGCACGACGCTCGATTTTTAACACCCAACGAGTTCACGTCCTTATCATATATCTGTTTTTAATGCCTAGCACTAATGTACTTTCAAGCAAGTCATTGTACATTCCTCTTCTGTTTGAACAACTTCATGCATCATCGCGCCATCACATCGTTGTTTGGCCCCTTCATGTCGCCAATCAGCTTCGACAGTGTGAGCGATACTAGGTGTAGTCTATAGAACGGGATGCCTCACGATGCATTGCTGCACTTCGCACTGTAAGCTCCATTGCGTTTCGTATTCTCTAAACCTGAACACCAGTTGGCTCCCATTCACCTGCTTGTAGCTTATGTGCATGTGACCCACGCAGTCATATCTTTCACTCGCATGCGCTGTGTTATTCGTGCGGCTGTGCATGAAATTGCTCCAGGTGATATAGGCAAGCCACATAGTGACTTAGTAAACGGTACAAAAACGTATTGTGAAAGTGAGCATGTCATGTCCTTGCGATAATTTTCGATGCCGATGACGTCCATGAGAATTGCGACCTCGTAAAGACAATGGGAGGATGATACAGGTGGTTTAACGCAGGTCAGAAATCCGCTTACTGTCGAGACGGTGAAGTGTGCGAAGTGTCGGTGTTAAATCTAATGGGCGGAAAATTGGTGGCCGGGCGATTTTGGTGTCTCTGCATCATGTCCGGTTGCCACTTTCAAAACCGCAGTTACAAAACGACGCCTCAAGCTGCTCATTTCGGCCGTTCGTATTCATATAGTTTGCAATGACCCTTGCGTGCTATATGAATTGTAAGTTATACAAGTTATGATATAAGCTCCACACACATATTTAGTAGGCGTAACTTCTCCAGCAGCAGCAAGTTTCCTGCTTTGCAAGTATCCTAGTAGGATGCTAATTATGTTTCCAATGAAGCGTCTCTTCCGTTGTCAGCTCATGTGAACTGCGCCGCTTCTTATCCCTACTAAGATGGGCAAGTGAAGTAGAATGTCGCGTTTTCAACTACGAATGTTGTGTGAAGTACACGTTCGTAGAGACGAAGGACTTGAAGGTGTGTAGTGTGCGGCGAAAGTATAGCGGTTTTGAAAGTGTCCTATCTTCAGTGTCAGCATGGAACGAAACCCATATTTTCATAATCCAGTTATACAGGGAAGCAACACTGGGAGAGATGAGTCCATGAAAATTGGTTATGTAACACAAAGATAGTTTACTGAAAATGAAGCTGCCACTTGTAAAGGTAGAACGGAGTTCATAAGAGGGCTGAACGAGGAAAACCGTTTACTGATGGTAACTTGATCATAGTGGAAGCAGTGAATGACTTGTGTCTTGAGAACGCGGATTTGTTTTCCACTATCAACCTTTCGACAAGTACTGTTGTGCTGACAACGGCAGAACTTGGAGAGAACATAGTGTTGCAGATACGCCAGAAAATGAAAGACTTTTATGGTTTTCGCTGGCACTGGATGAGTCTACTCATCTGTCGAGTACGCCACAACTTCTCATGTTCATTCGTGATGTCAATTCGCACTTTCAAATAAGGGAGTAGTTGGCGTCGGTCTAAAGTTTGCATGAAACGACAACCGGGAATGATATTTGCGTGTAAGTGCACATTTTGCAAGATTATAAACTTCTGTGGAGTCTGCTTCTTGGTGTGACAGTAGATGAAGGGAGAAACATGGCTGGAGTGCGAAAGGGTCTGGTAGGACAGATCAGGACTCATCTGGAAGACTTGAAAATTCCAACCCCTCTGTTTATTCACTTCAAACTTCATTAGCAAACACTGTGGGAAAGACAGATATTTCCTGTAAACCAAACCAGTCGTTTCTGCCGTCAACTTCATTTGGGGACATGCTCACATTCACCGTCCATTGCAGTCTATTCTGGAAGTCGTTAATTACTACTTCTGTGATTTATTTTACCACACATCTGTGCGATGACTAGGTCGCGGTAAAATTCTATGACGTTTATACAAAACCTGAAACGAAATATCTGCGTTCCTAAATGAGAAACGAATAACTAACCCACAGCTGTCAGATCCTACCTGGCTGTCAAAATTGACATTTATAGTCGATATAACATCCCACATGAATTTGCTGAACTTGAAATTGCAGGGAAAGTACAACCTCGTCTGTGATTTGTACAGAATCGTCAAAGGATTTTGTCGAAACTTGTCAATGATTGTAAAAGAATTAAAAATAGAAAAGATTTCTCATTTGAACTGTTTCAAGGACTTCTGTGCTACGATCGCCGAAGACGCCTTTTCGAGTTTCTGAGAGCAATTATTAGTGAACTAAGAAGCACTTCTTCGATTGCTTTACGGATGTTGACAGAATCAACAGTGAAATTCTTCTGCTCTAGTAATCATATGATTGAATCATTGATGATGTTCCAGCTTAACTACGTTAGAGCTAATTGACTATCAGACAAATTACTTCTCAAACAGAAGCACAGGAAAGGAAAACTTGCTGGACTTTACTGCTCCCTACTTGATGCTGAAATTTGCCATTAATATGACGTCAGTGTTTGGAACACCTTGTGCCCATGAACAAACATTTTCTAACATGAGGTATGTGAAATCCACTCCTCCAACGATGTTGACTGACGAAAATTTGAATCAATTCTCCTGATTAGTTGCAGCCATTCGAAAGCAAACATTGATGATATTGTGAAGGACAAACTAATTTCAAAGAACTCACTAACTTCTTCGCAGGCATTTAAAACTTCCGGATGTGTGCAAGTAAGTGTGGAAACCAACTTAGTTACTGTCGCCTCCGTTAATGTGCTTCAATTCATACGTTGAATTCCTTTCATTGTTGTATTTTGCACGTCACTGACATTTATTGCAAAGTAGTTTGCAGTAGCTTCGTTAAGTTCCCAGGTTTTGGTCTTTAAGTATTGTGCAAAATCCAATCCGGCCCGCGGCCGTCATTTCGTTCACAATCTGGCCCGCCTAGAAAATAGGTTGTTGACCTCTGATCTAGGTCATTTATTGTTAGGTTTCTGATGTTGCATTAATTACTTATGTTTAACTTTGAGCTTGTTAATTGAATTCTCAGTCGCACTCGTTTGACCTCCATTTCTAACTTCAGAACCACTTTCACTATCACTCCACACAGTAACGCCCGATTTGTTGTCGACGCACACTGATGTTTCACTATCCATCTACTGTGTTCAAATTACCTCGCACTTCATATGTGACCTGACATTATTACACAGTTGTGGCGAGTTGAGATCACATATTGAAGCCATGTGGTTCTTGCAAACTTACTGTTTTCTTTCCTCCTTGGGTAGAATTGAAACATAATGCCACCATTTTGCGTAATGTACGAATCTTCGAACACACGCTTATGGTAGCCTCCAGTTTTCCGATTGGTTTCGCCTAAGTCTGTTTTAAGCCACAATGCACTGAGACGAGTTTATTTCCACGTATGTTTTGATGCCATGCTTGCTGGCTATATTTGAATCTTGTCCATGATGAAAAACCTGTGAAGAAACACAAATTATTAGGGTATAGAAAATACCCTATTTGGAAATCGTATTCAATCCAGTAACCGGTTTATGGCTCAATTATCTCCTGTAAAACTTTCAAGCGTCAGGATTTCAAGCGGTTTATCACTTGCACTTAACATCATCGTGAATAGCCTCATTATGATCAACATCATCATCCTCATCACCAAACAGCCAACCACTAGTACGGTAGCGAATATATCCCTGGCGCGAAATGCTAGCGTTCCGGCAAGCTCGGCTTCAAGGCCTACGATTTCTACAGCTGACACTAAAGCTTTAAGTTGCAATAAGCAAATTGGTGATAAGGAATGAAAGATGCAAATACCAAAGAAATCATGAACAATATCAAGCGACCTGAGGCGCTGCAACCTCATGGTCTTTCACGCACCTGAATACTGTGATTCCAATCCTCAAGTGCACTGTGAACATGACGTGGTTCTTTGCAAACTGATTGCTAGGCTGCTCGACGTGTATCAGGGCAGGCTGAAAGCAAAACAGATCGCTCATCTCGGAAAGAGAAACGGGGGCAAAATTCGATCTATGAGGGTGACTTTTGTTGAAGAGGCAAGTCCTAAATGATATCGTCCCACCTCAATAGACTAAAAGGTCTAAAAATGCATATGCGCGCTGAGTTAGACCCAGCAGACAAATAGAAATCCAAGTCTGCGATAAATGAACTAAAGCGACGCACGGAAGCTGGACAAACAAATCTCCGTATTGTAAATTTTCGGTTAGTCATTCAGATTCTTTCGCGAATCCGGATCAAGAGACTTCTGATTCTTTAGGCGCGCCCAGCGGTTCCTACCACGGCCTGCGCATAAACTTTACTAACGTCTACAGAATGATGAACAAACGCGATGAGCTGTGCTACTTTGTAACCTCTCAGCGTCCAGACGTATTAGGCCTTGCTGAGACATGGTTAAACTCCGACGCAATCGCCCAAGGAATGGAAAGCAACGGCTACTCGTGCACCCGTTGTGATAGACCATCAAATGATCGAAGTGACGTTCTGCTTTACATAAGGTCATCCTTGTGTAGGAGACTAGTGCACACCTCCCAAAAAGCTGCTGGACTATGTGAGCAGTTATGTTGTTCGATCCACCTCAGATGCTGCGAGATGTTCGTGGGCGTGATATATCGCAGTCCACTGAGCTGCTGCTTGGGCTGGTTGCCGCATGTTTGCAATCGAAAGAGTCGTCCACTTTTCCTACTCAAGGGCGATTTCAACTTACCCCGAATAGAGTGGCCTGAGGCTGAACTTCTTCCGGTCATTGTGAAGTCGACAGGAAGTCTACGGATTTGATAGTTGAAACCGGGGCCACTCGCATCCGACGCACATAACCGCGCGCGCGACTCCATTGTGCCTAGACTTGCTCTTGATCAGCCATGAGCAACGTGTACATGATATTCAAGCCTTGGAGCCCCTGGGAGCGACTTACCATCGAATGATCATAGCCAGCTTGGAACTGCGGCTGCCGTATTCCCCCCGCTGGAGCTAACCTGCAACTATTGGAAGGCGGAATTTAATGGCCTCACTCGAACAACAAGCCAGAGGGATTAGTCGTAACCGGAAGGTTCGTCTGTTAAAACCTGTTGGACTATCATTAAAGAGGGAGTGAAATCGTTGTGCGCCCGTTTTGTACGCTTCAAGTATCGGAAACATGGACCAACCGAACTACATTGGTGCGAAAAGGAGTACAGCAAACTGGCCCGACGACGACGCAGACTATGGAACAGATAGGTGTTATATGGCTCTAGGAGGGTTAAAAGAACTACAAGGTACAGCGAAATCTCTGCAACAACGCGAAAACAAAAATGCGCAGAATGTTCGAAGAGAAGCTTGCAACCACCGCACAAACTGATCCCAAGAGGATCTTCTCCTAGGTGGAGCTGCGCCTGAGGCATGCAGGCAATGTTCCAGTGTTGGAAGGTTCAAATGGACAGCCCAGATCCTCGAGCACAGATTGTGCGTCCGCATTGGCGGTGCACTTCGCTTCCGTATTCGCAAGTGACCAGGCGTCTGTACCGAGTTCGACGAGCGCAGCTCCCGTTGAACTAAACAGCCTGGATTGCAGCATTGAAGATGTACGCAAGCTTCTGGCAAGTCATGACTCTACAAAACCTGCCAGGCCGGTTGGAATCCACCGACTGATCCTCAAGTCCCCACCGGCCATTATCGCGCCTTCTGTAACTGAGCTGTCCACTGGACTATTACCAGGCGACTGGAAATGCTCAGTCCTAAAGCCAATAAGGAAAGGTGGTAACCTAAGTAAAGTGGATAACTACCGACCAATCTGCCTGACTCTTGTTTTGGCAAAGACGCTGGAGAAGGGTAACGAAGAGTCTTCTGCAGCTGCTGGACTCGAAAAACCGCTTAACGTCCGCACAGCATGGTTTCCTCAAAGGTCACTCGTGCATCACCAACCTACTATTGACGAGTCACGAATGGTTGCAAGCGCTGAACGAAGGCAAGTCGGTTCACGTCACTTACATTAACTTCAGTAAGGCTTTTGACATGATATCATGCAGTGCTCCTCAATTGGGTGAAGGTGTGTGGTCTTGAGGGCTCGCTGCATCGATGGATCAAGAAGTTCCTTGTTAATCGGAAGTGGAGGGTCCAGGTGGATAACCATTTAACCGACTGGCATTCATCGAGTAGTGGCGTGCTCCAAGGCGCTGTATTGGGGCCGACTTTGTTTCTCATCCATGCAAAGGATGTGCTTCAGCCACTCCAATCACTTTGTGCGTTGTTCACTGACTTAAAGGTGTGGAGAGTAATCCGCCCACCCAGTGACTGTGAGCCGCTTCAGCAGGACCTCGATCACCTCTCCACGTGGTCTGCGGAGGTGAACCTCCCATCAACACTGCCAAGTCGCAATTCATGCTGCTGGGTAAGTGGTAGCCCAGTCAAACCTACACGGTGACTGGTCAACCGTTGCTTCCAGCGTCTTTCGTGTGAGAACTCAGTGCACTCTCAAGTTAAAACCTAATGTCCATGGACAACACAAATAAGCTAAAACAACCTTCGTATGCTTTGGACGTTCTGGTGCAGCTTCAGCACTTGGTCCAAAGAGATTGCCACTCGCCTCTTCGTCTTAATAATACGACCCATGCCATAGTATTGTTCTACCCGTCTTTTCCCATCGCGCGGAGTGAGGTAGAAAAGATTGAGCGGGTGCAGCATGTAGCCACCAGGCTGATTACCAATTTACGAGGTGTGCCGTATAAAGACCGGTGTAAGGAAGTAGGGCTTTACACCCTAGCTTATCGTCGACTGCAGGTTGACCACATCATGACGCACCAGATATTACATTTGCGTGATTACGCCTTGTTGAGGCCACTGCTTCATCTGCGCACGCCAAGCAGTACATGGCGACACCGATACAAGCTTGTCGCACCGGATTTGAATCAGGTCGCTCAACAACTCTGCTTCGAACACAGAGTGGTTAATGTTTGGAACGGCCTGCCGCAGCATGTAGTTGAGACAAAGCCGGTGTCGGACGTTAAGAAATTTCTAGACAAACACTTTGCAAATAAGATATAAATCGAGCGCAACCCAAGGTAACTTGTCTTTGTTCCTAAGTGAAAATAGACGCAGCTACACAGAGATACATCTTCTTGCTGCTTCCAACCAGCAATTAGTAATCAGTAATAATATTCATCATCTTAACAACATCAACAGCATACTCATTCTCATTATCACTATCCTCATTATCATCATCGTTGTCATTATCTTCATCACCCTCACCGTCATCATCATCCCATCATTATCGTCATCATTATCGTCATCAGCATTGTCACCTTGAACTTCTCTCCAGCGATGGGCAACGTTAAACTCAGCTGCTGTCTTCTCACCTGTAGCTTTAAGCGATTATGTAATCCAAGTAAATGTCTTAGTTCGTTTAACTATCTTATTAAACTTTGTGGTCAACGCATTATATTCCCTAATTCATTTGCTGTAATATCTGCACCAACTAAAAATACCTGTGATAAGATTTATATGAGAATTGTGTTGCCTTGTATTATTAATATTTTCTCAGGTGGCGGCTGAAATTCACTTTGGCCCCTTGTATGACCCAGTGCCATATCGTTCTCCTTGGTGCGGGACATTCGACTTCTACTGCTTATGGTTATTTGGTAACCTTTGACGCACCTGTAGGCGATAAAGGTATCTGGTTGTTGGTGTGTTGTGCTCAATGCACCTACAAGTTTCATAAGGGCTTCCGTCATGCATAAAGAGGAGGTTGTTCTTGCTGATGGATGATTAAAAGACTAGGCTCAAGTGTAACGCGGTAACAACGGAGTGCAACTGTATCGTTCGTTCACAGGAAGTGAATGATAACGATTCGTAGTCAATCAGAAAAATCCATTGATTTAAATCATCGTCTACCTCTTTGGACTCCACGAAACATGCCCCCAATATAGTCTGTCTTGTAGTTGGTGATGCGGGGAAGACGTGTCTGGACTTTCGTCTCCAGATCCCGACGATGTGTTCTGCCAAATCACGTAACCGCTAATAGCTCTCACAACCATGAAGCACGACTGTTTTTACAGTCTGCTGTTGGATGATCCGATACAGTGTGGTAGCCGAAGCTATCAAGATGCCGATCCCTCGTCTGCTCTACTTCCACCCTCTCCTTGATAGACCCTTAATTCAGAGCTCCTCCACCCGAGAATAGGAACAAGATTGAACGTGTTGATTTAGTACTTCGGTAGCAATACGCCTAACCGGGAATCGTCGCTAAATGTGTCCCGATTTACCACTGTGAAAGCAACATCATCTTGCTCGCTTCCCCGAGCGTTGAACACAAAGTCCACTGAAGAATTGTAAGAGCTTTTCTATTAATTCCTCTTCCGCTTCACGCTATCACAATGTTCCGTCTCCAATGCAACGAATGGCACGTCGTCCAATTCACGGGTCTCATGCGTAAGCTTCGCCAAGCGAATTCGCTGGTTAACGTTCTCAATCCGGATATGTTCCTCTATAGGCTGATGGTGATTGGTTAGGAATCGTACCAAAAGTAGTTTCCTTGTTTCTTCGTTCACTCCAGTCAAGGCACATTCCAACAAGCCCGGATGTGAGCCGCAAACACGAGTTTATCTGTCCGTAATCTTACTTCCTAGAGGTCAGCCGGGCTGTCCGATCCGGAGAGAAACGTCTCCGTCGCAGCGGCCTACTAACTTGACGGGCCAACTTCGTGCCACCTCCAGAATTGCTATCGCACTATATTTCAAAAAATCTGTAGTGTCACAAAGTATGTCTG
>CALYDF020001862.1:0-21802 GCA_944474145.2 Dicrocoelium dendriticum
GTGTAAAAACCCCTAGTGTCTCACCACTGATTAATTGTGCAAGATTTTTGCTGTCTGATAACGTGGTACGAGTGATTATTGTATCCCGTAGTTAAGTATATGCCTTGCCGTTATCGGTTGTCGACAAAATATCAGGCAAACCTGCTGCTATTTCTGGGGGCAAAACAGCCAGCACATCATAATACATCGTGTGATCGTGATAGATTCCTCGTAAGGCAAACTGTGTCTGGATTTGAGTAAACCAAATTCTAGGATTGTGATGCCAGAATGGAAGTAACTGGATAGCCGGAGCATTCATGTAAGACTGCGGAGTCAGTGGGTGTGGTGGCTGAGATCGTGATGCGTCAGACCTGAGTGAAGTACAAAATGAGCAGAACAAAATCAAAGGCGGTGTCACTAAATTATTAGTGCGGTTTCTATGTGATGTGATTCGAAGGATCACACTAGTAAAACCAAGATGTGTATAACCGATGTGTGCAGTTCGTATACAATAAAGTTTATAAATTAACACAGCAAGAAAAAGATAAAGTCTGACTTGTGTATGGTTCAATGTGTAATCGGTTGTTTGCTTATGGTTATTGGCCCGGAGCCTTTGGCTCAATAGCCTCACCTACAAGGCTGTGGGGAGCAGACAAAACGTTGGAGTGTGATTGCAGAGACCCACTGCGATCGGCTTGAGATCCGATACACGCAACCTGCGAAGATCTAAAACCATTCATATGTGTTTTACGAACGTAGTAGCATACGTACCTGCGACCACGACCAGACGCTGGAGGGTTTCGGCGGGTTTGCACCAATTTGACCAGGGGCTGCATGGCTTGAGGCGGGCAGTAGCAAACAATTGAGCACCCGGAGGTGCTCTCCCACCGTCAGAGACAATGCCTGGCGCTCCTGCTCTATGCCAGTCAAGCTGTGCGCCTGTAACACGTGGACCTGATTTTTCCTATGGTTAGGTTTTAAGGGAAGGAGACCATGGACAACTTCCTAACCGCAGAAGAGGATGGGGATGGCAGGGCGCCCATATCTGACAGGGGAACGCCTCGGGGCATCAACTAAAGCCTTCAAATAAATGTATACAGAAAAGTCAGCGGGTATAGCACACGGTCAATTAACAGACTCATGCAGAATGTTGCCTCTTGGCTCTTAAACAGAACAAGGGCGTAACCCAACTCACACCCAGCGATCGCCATGTGGATGCTTCCAGGACATGAGCCCACGGTACAGCCTTAGCAACAGTGAGTCGACAATATGTCAGGATCTGGCCACCACAAGCCACAGTTCACCGTATTCTCTCCTTCGTATATATATATATATATATATATATATATATATATATATATATATAGATTGCATGTCAGAAATATTTGTCTTATTGTCCAGTGCAAACAATGTCGCAATTAGCCTGACAGAAAGGTATGAAAACATTTACTCGATGTGCGACTATTTCAGAACAGGCACCGCAAGTTCTCTAACTGTGCGAAAAAACTTTGCTGCTCTGACATTACAAACTTGAGCAATAATAATTAACTTTACAGCAAGAAACTGTATCCATTCTTTCGTTAATTATGAGCAACTTTGATCTTCTGTTAAGTAAGAAATAATTGCTTTCAAAAGCCATCTGATATGGCCCTTAGCCATAAGGATCACATTCCTATCTAGTAATCCGGAGATCGTGCGTTCCAGCCAGTGTACCGGACCGGGCGACGCTCGCAGTATCCTTAGTGCATGCGGGACTGGTGGTGGTTATCCATCAGCGGAAAGCAGGCAATGCATGCTTACGTATTGTTGACGCCCTTTTCAAATCTATCTGAAAAGCAAGCATTCAATCATGGAATTGTGCATACCAGTTACTTATGGATAAGATAATCCCGTCGGTTACTTTGGCTAGTCTGTAGTTCACTAAGCTGATGGGTTTCACGGATCGCACAAGACGGACTGTGAGTGTAGAGGAAATTAAACGCAATTCGTACAAAACGTTATGATCCGCCGTGTCTATTGATAGAATACCAGAGCTATGCACTGGGACAGGAAGGTTGAAAGCGAGCAGCGTTTCATTATGTCATCACCGGAATTTACCGCCTAACATTCAAACCGATTATTTTAATTGCCGTCCGTAGTGGCCTGGCTGTGAACTGAAATTTCCCAGACATGTTCTTACTGGACAATTGTTACCATAGTCCATTTTGTTTCTACAACCACACACGAGAAATTGCAGTGGGATGCGTACATCCTTTTATACAAGATGCCCATGCGGTACGGGTATTATTCGGCTTAATGGTTTTGCATATTGGTACGTCAAACGAGATTAACAGTGAGGCTAATAACAGCCTAGTTATCCATAATTATCCGCATTGGTGTATATCAGCATGTGGCGTAGTAAACAGTTTGCTGGTAAACGCAGCATTTGTCTCCGATGCGTAACTAAGGAATCAAACAACACTTGGCCAAATACAGTTCACGCGCGCAAACTGGTCATTTAATGTACCACATACGTGCATGTATGGAGCTGAATTTCGCCTCTACTGCCTGTGCAACGTCCCAGCACATTCTAATGAAATTACTCATATCCACAAAAGAACAGGAACAACAGTAATTGCAGTCTTTACAGTTTCATCCACAGCAACGGCTAAATCCACCACTAGTCCAGGTGAATGCATGTATGATCATGCTACCCTTTCTAGTTGAAGAATGCGAGAATTAATATGGTCCAAACCATATTGTTGGGCGGAGCCTGGGATACTAGTCGGTAAGCAATGACACGTAAGACGTGTCATATACGAGACAGTTTAGAAGTCGGAGGCGACTGAACCCAACGTATATTGTGCAGGCTACAAAAATAGGAAGCGAATCAGTCAGAACGAGGAACGGTGCAGCAAGATACTCACCAAAACGCTTTGAGTCCACCGATTTGCAGTCAGTAAAACAAATGGACCTTTTGAAGGTTATAACAACCGTAAAATCCAATGTTGAAAAACACTGAAAGAGCGCGTTTTCCGGTACACTACAATATTTCTATTTACCACCGATTGCAAACAGTTTGTTTTTATGTCTTTACGCTGAGTAATCGTCTTCATGGAAAACCATTCGTCTAACATACAGTCTACCGAGCTTAAGGCATGAGAATTTTCAGGCGTTCAATTCTTTTAAGGGCATGAAGCACAAACGTTATTTTCTCGGTAGATACTCATAATTTCTCTTAGATGTTGCTTTGAAAGTTGGTGAGTTCGGAGCAAAGCCAGTTTACTGAAACGATTGTGTGCATCTGTGGACACACATCACATTTAACCTTGTACGCAGCAGGTGGGAATTTCTTTCGACCACTGTGAAATCGACTACTAATCTATCTATTCGCCAAGCACTACTGCTTGTTATGTGACTATTTCGGAATGATGGATAAACAAACTAGAACTTCAGACCACGCGAGTATTAGGTGACTTGCCGTTTATGCGTTTACTCGCTGTGCCTAACTTCACATAATTAGGCAGAGCGTTTTTAAGTCACAAATGATTCTCACTGAACATGTGGATCATAGCGCAATCGGTTAGCAGCTGTTTGCAACTTAGAGATAGCCACAGGTATGCTCAGATATATGTGTTAATTGTATTGCTTCGTGCCAGCTGTCCACAAGCCATATTAGGCTAACCTCAAGATGGAAAATTACCGGATGATCCTTTCATCCTCTTCGAGTTCGTCAGTGGTCCGCATTCTCTCGCTCCCCTTCTGGGGATCAAACCAATGTCCGCTAACAGCTCTCCCCAACCAGTTAGCAGCATACGCCACTTCGCCATGGGGACGGAGGCACGTCGTCTGAATTTGCAAAGTAACAGGAATTTAGCGCAACCTATCCTCCACTACCATGAATATTCCTACCATTGCAGACTACTGTGGCTGAGCGCCAAGTCTGCGAGTTCCACAACACAGTAGCTGTGCTCACATAACATTTGAAGACTGTGAGGGCAAATATTTTAGCTCACTAATGAAACGGTCGTCTAGTGCGAGCTCCGCTGCAGCTTTCTACAACCGGATTAACAGCTCGTTGACGAAGTTTTTAGCTGTGTGGGTAATTGAACACCATTAGGTACTTTAGCACTTTTCTACAATTCTAGCCTTATGTGCGTAGGTTATGTGCCTGTCACGTGACTGACTGCTGGGAGCGCACTCAGATACACTGAGGCTCAGTGTCAAGTAGACCGACTGTGAAAACATACCTCGGTTAAACGGCCTCAAACTTACGCGAGTAAGGGACGTCCTGAGTGTTCATTTTCTGTTTAGTTCGGAAGACAAGCATCTGAATCGGTTCACGCCGTACGGTTTGTATGAGGGATCACTAAGCTTCGGCCTGTCACCGAAGTTGTTATGTGGTTATGTTTTTACGCTGACTTAGTCTTATGGACGAAAAGCTCTTTTGCGCTCCCTGAAGGTTGGCGCCTTATATATGTTTGCAACAAACCTTTTGATAGTAAGGAAGCTAGCGGCAAGCTGACGGCGAGTGTGTCAAACAATATGCCCAAGTACAGGGATCGTTAGTGCTTACGAAATCTAGCTAGGATTAGCTTTGATGTGCAAACCTCATCGTGTTACAATACCCTGTGGTTCCACAACACCCATAAGTAATGAAAATTTAGATGCCTATATTTTCCAGAAATTTGATTCTATACACAGAACGGTTCGTTTTAAAAAGTAGCTACTTTCTATACGGCATGCATATGAACCACATCATGTTTTACTGTCTATATTAATTCCCGAGCAAGTGGATAAACTTGGAATTTTGGACAAGGACGATTTCCCTACTTGGAAAATAGCTATAAGGTACATATCCGTCATCTATAGGTAACAGATACCTATTGGTATGGGCGCATGACAGGAGTAACCTGCTGCAGTTCAGTAGATAAGGCCGGGGAACTGAAGGATCAAAACTACAACAAAACCTCTAGCTTCAGGAACATAAAAGGCTGCAAATACCAGACATATGTTGCTAAGTTCACACGTACATCGATCAGGGATTCCTGTCATATATATATATATATATATATAAAGTTAGACGGCTCTACAAGAGATGGAAGCTATTTGCAATGGCATCATGGTGTTACTCAATACTATTTTGATGAGCCACTATCTGGCAAACCTTGCGTGTGCTACCAGCCTCTATCTGCAAGTGTTTTGCAGTTTTGATTAATATATATATATATATATTCACGCAGAAAGTTTTCTATTCATCCACCAATTGTAGCCACTCTCACAACGGCGGGTAAGCACTTGTGCATTTACATTGGGCTCTCTATCATGCTGTTGTCGTTTTTAAAGAATGCGATCTGAGCATTTCCACGAAGGTCATCCTATTTCGTATTGGGTCATTCCCACCGAAATCACATACATATGCTTTGTTCGTCCCCTTAGCAATGAGGAAAGACCTCAACGTGTTGCAATGGTTTGCGTTCTCACAGATCCCTTTACATATGCTGTGGTGCTTTGGCATCTTCAGAGCCATTCATACCAGAATGCTCCATGGTTAGAAGCCAGGCAGACTCAATCTTCTGGTCCTCCAGTTTGTAGCCAACCGCCAAAGTCGGTGTTTTGTAGTCAGTTTTTGGGATCAAAGGCATTTGTTGAGAGACCTAATTGTTCTCCTGTCTAAGCCTGGGCAACTTGACAGCATCCTGCCCACGCAACACTATGAATTATTCGTCAAACAATTTCTTGATGCTCTGGCCATCAGAGCGGATAATCAACAGCGCCCTATATGCTGCATCGAATAGGGTTGGTAGGGGTTTGGATGCTCATGCTTAAGCCTTCCCGTCTTCTTATTTCCTTCGTATCCTTTTGCACCCTTAACTTCCCATTCCAAATTCACTTTTATCCCTCCATCATAATCCACCATTTTTGATCCTCCCCACCTTGCTTTGATAGGCGCTTATATTCTAGTTTCACCGAACTTGAAAACGCACAGCACCATTTCTGTCCTATCGAAAAGTCCATGTCCAACCAAGCGGTCCACCCCAGTTCATCGGCTTACATTTGGAGCCCTCGATCCTCCTTCATATTGGTATGCGTCAATATGCGATCTTGCTGCAGATCGGTCAACAGCAGCACTTGTCCGAACATTAGAGACCCTCCCGATAGATATCTGCTGCTTATCGATGACCCGCCTGAAAGACTTGAGCTCTGTGCACATGTTGCGATCCTCTTCAGGTGACACCAGCAGTACTTTTTCACTGCGCTTATCCGATGAGGATGAAGCTTCGAGCACCGGCCATGCTGGTGTTCGTATATTTCTGAGTCCCTGGGCTGAAGCTGCATTAGTTGATTGGATCCAATCATTAACTGGATGTGCGCGGTCAGATTATCTGACTCATTCAATGCTTAGAAGTCTCGCGGAACTAATAGGTGCCTATTCCTCATCGCAGTCTACGCGCCCAAATCCTTAGCAATAATTCGGAAAAGACGACCTCTATCGCCAAATGAACGAGCAATATCACCACAGAAGAAGCATGGACACCGTAGTGCCGGCTGGGAATCTCAACGCTCAAGTTGCAAAATTATCCAATAATGAACTGCATCTGGGCGGCCAACACGGTGTAGGTTCCGGTAACGATAACCGTGTGCAGTTACTTCCGTTGAATGAAGATGCCCGCTTATTTCTTGCGAGCACTAATTTCCGACACAGCACCCACCGGTCGGTGACTTGGCGCCCACCAGCCTCGGACCAGTATGGATGCAAATGGATCACATTAACAAAACTTATCGATGGAGAGGCTACGTCCAGAACTGTGGCTCGTTTTGCAGCCCAGGTGTGGACATCGACCATGCAAATGTATGTGCTGACATGCGGATGCGTTTTGGCGGACGCCCACGACGACGTTGTGAGCGAATTGACACCAGCCAACTGACGAAGCCAACTGTTCTGAATGCCTATCAAAGTAAGCTGTCATGAGAGTGGAGTAAGCGCTCACTGGATGGAACTGAAGCGCATTAGTCTCCTATTCACCAGACCTTACTAGCAGCCGAAAAATCCTCATGTGGTAAGTATAAGCGCCAACATGGATATTGGGTCTTTTCACAGTCACTGGAACTTAGCGATACTCGCCGGCATATTCCGGCTGGAAACGAACACAATGAAACTCACAAAAAGTTCCGGGCACAACTCCATGCTAGCCTGAAAATAGACCACGAATCGTGATGGTGTTATCGTGCTTCGGAAATGGAAATGGCTGCTGCCCTAGGTAACCGTCGTAAGTTATTCCGGCTGATACGGGAAACGGGCAGCAGGAGAAATGGCGTTAGTAAAACTATACGTGACAAGAATGGACAGCCTATCCACAACTTGTCAAAACGTTTGGAGCGTTGGGCTAAGCATTTTGAAAAGCAATTTAATCGGTCTGAATTGTTAGATTTCTCGCCGACCAATGATCGCCCTGCTCCGTGTGCTGTCCATTTGTATCCACCCTGTTGCGCAGAAGTTGAACCTGTGATCGTACTGTTGAAATTACATAAAGTCGTTGGACCAGAATATCTTCCACCAGCCCTCTACAAATTAGGTCGATCTGCTCTTGTGGATGATTTAGATGGTTTACTAGTGCAACATTTGGATCAGTAAACTGTTCCAACCGACTGGAGCCACATCATCATAGTCCCAATTTTCAAGGGAGACTCACGATCGGAATGCGGTAATCCTGGAGGAATCAGTCTGCTCACCATCGCCTCCAAATTGCTTGCCTCTGTCATCCTTCACAGACTGACTGGCACTCGTGGAAGCCAGATTCGTGAAGAGCAAGCCGGGTTTCGTTGATGTTGTGGCTGCATCGACCACATCTTCACTTTGCTTCAGTTGTTGGAGTACCGTTACATATATCAGTGGTCTACCGTTTTCGTTTTCCCCAACATAAAATGTGTTTTCGATTCGCTTAATCGAGGCGCCCTTTGTGACGGTCTACTCAATAAAGTTTTGCCGGAGCATTAATGCGCGTAGCACGGGCAGAGTGTGGGCTTTCGACCAACTGTCGTCTCCCTTCAATATCACCAGCGATTTGGGAAAAAGATGCCCGCTGTCACCATTTCTCTTTAAGTTCGCCATTGTCAAAGTCATGGAGATCGCGTTCACAGGACATGAATTAAAAGCTGTGCAGATACCCTCAGGCGAATGACTTCTTGGCTTGGAGTACGTTGACGTTGTTGACTTAAGCTATGACAGCTCCCATAAGTGCCAATCTGCAATAGATAGCTGATCACTAGCTGTCGGTCGTATCGGTCAGTGCTTTGCTCCCTCGAAGTGCAAAGCGTTCCTCCAAGATTAGCAGGCTCGCTTCATATGCGGACACTTGGTGGGGAATCAGCAGGAATTCGTTCAGAAAATCAATTATCTGGGTAGGTTTCTGACGCCCTTGGGATTGTGGATGACGTCACGAACCGTATAGCAAAAGCTCGAGGTGGTTTTGCCAACCTTTTCCACCTATTCCGCTGGCTCGACCTCACTCTCCCCGAATGATAGAGTGTACAATGCAGCGGGACGGTTGTGAAACGTAGCCCATTAGATCAGCCGACATAAAGCGGCTGTTTACCTTCGAAAACTGGTGCCTTCGCCGTTCGGCTCACAACTGGTGGGAAGACCTCGTGAGCAACGACTGTGTTCGACACCTTGTTTACGGCATTGGAAAAAGTAATTAACTGCTCAGTACCGTCATTTCACACAACAGGCTCCGATGGCTGGGCCACGTGTTAAGCATGCTAGCCAACCGGCTCCCGCGACGTGCATTATTTACGCTGCGGACGGTGTGAACGGAAAAGGAAGAGAGGTTATCAGGCGATGAATTAGTCGAGAGGAATTAAGGCCGTCACTTCGAAGCTGGCCCCGGTTGGAGTGTCTAGGCACTCTGGTTCGGGTCCGAAAAACGAGGAACACGTTTGGCTGGATACCCTTGCTGACATGTCTAGCAGCCGACCTCAATGGCTTTGGTGCTGTGGGTTACATTTTCCTCCCCATCACTCTTAGCCTCCCTCTTCAACCAAAATCTCAATTCTTAGTATAATAAATTTTTGCATAATAGATTTTTTGCTGCATACTAGCCAGCTGATAGCTTCCCGGAGCGACACGAATCTGTTACTAGTAGCTCAGCTGGTATACAACTGTTGAATTTTTTATTTTTGTATTGCCGCACATCAGCGGTGGTGTTATTCAGATTCAGCTAACGTGTATAATGAGTGCTAATCTCCAGCCTGCCTACCGGATGTTAGGCACACGTCGTTTTGCTTTACCTTTCCTCCTTTTACTCTTAATGCATGCAAATGTAATTTATCTTGCAGGCTGCGTGAGACAAACTAACAGTCGTGCATTTGTGATCGATGTATTACTATCGTTGCTGCTCCCAATGGTGATCATCTAAAGAACGAACAATCTAAAATCCCGGGGAGAAATTACACGGAAAGGAATCCTAAAAACAAAATGACAAGCTTTAAATTCATACAAATACATTTCACTGTGGTTTGCTTAACCCACTGTTTACATACACTTGCGGAACTTTATCTGTTCATTCTTTGCACTGAACTCACAAAAGCTTTATGCTGTACAGTTTTCATGTACATCGAAGTAACTATTACTTTTTGTGCAAGAAACGGATAGTCATTGGGTTCATATGGAAACCTATAAAGGACACGCAGTCAAGCTGCCTTTAAAGCGGATTGTGAGGGCTGTTACATATACATTCCAGATTGGTCCCGGCTATTCAACGAATGTTTCGCTATAAAATTAAATAAATAGATAAACGTTTATTCTCTGCAGTGCGCGCCGCGCTCAATAAGACCTGATCAGCAATCAAAGTCCTCTACTGTACATTTAACACAAGGTGATTAGGATAATCTACAGACAACAAACCGAATCTACAACTTAGGATGGAACGACACAAACAAGAACTAAGCAGGTTGTCTAGATATCAATTTAATGTGTAATAGCGGTGAACAAATGGTAATATAGAAGTAGGAGAACTGGGAAAACGAGACATGATAGATACAAGATACAAGGCAAATAGGGAAGTAGAGTAAAAAAAAGAACAAATGAAGTAATACGGCTAGCCATTACTGCGGGCTCGTTGACTCGAAGTTGTTTGAAGTTCCAGCATAACTGCGGACGTGTCATAGGATCAGGTTTGCTCAAGATGAGGATATACATAAATACAGAAGGCAACTTGGAGTGTATGAATAGGCACGGTTACAATCTTGAATGATGCTGTGCCATAGTGTGACTAACCGAGATAATTAGTTCTTAGGTCGAGTCAAGAGCAGAGACAGTTATACAGCAGGCAAATAACTTTTGGGATATAAAAAGGCAAAATAGGCGAACTTAGTTAGTGGGCTATAGACAGTAAAGCAAGGTCGTGTTATAGATACGTGACAAGGGATTAGTCGGTCGTTTCTCCTACAGCTTGTTTTATGGAATGGCGATACTTAATATTTCCGTGACCAAGACTATATTAAGGAAGCTTTCTAGAGCACTATAGAATTGGGCATTAGTCTCAGATAACCTACTTATTAGCGACAACTTGTTTCACGTGTCTGTATATTCGGGATGGAAGAAGTTATAACCTGCCGCATGGAGAGCGACCTGCAGATTGAATGAATGGGTCCTATTTCGTAAATGACACTGAGAAGACCTAGTTATTCAACAATAACTAGTGAGGTTCTTGTCCGAACTTTTAGTACTATTAAATAGAACTGTAAGACTACTTTATAGGATGCGCAGCCATTGTGCTCCAGTCACTGTTGTTGATACTGTCCAAGATATTTCAGCATGAATGGGATTAGTAAGCATTAAGAAAATGAACGCTGTTCGTTCTTCGGCGAAGCCCAATCGATCTCACGTAAATTAAGTAGGCCCATGAGCAATATTCTATCATAAACCTTGAGCGATTTTCGTAAAGTGTAAGCCTTGATTCCAGGAGTGAATCTGATTTGAAGCTTTAGCCGGATATTTACGTAGCTTTAGCTGTGTTGCAGATCACTTCTCTCGCACAGTTAAGGAAGCTAGATTATGGTGTTCCGAGGTCTTGAGCAGAATGAGTAATAGCTAGTGAAGCGTTGACAAGAGAGGAAAATTAACCGGCACAGTGCATCCGTAAGAATGAATATTGCACTTCCTTGGCAAAGGTTCTATCTTCCTTAACATTGACCAGATTTCCAGAATGATAAGTTGACATTCTATGTAAGAAAGATTGTCGCTCATGCCATCTGGGTGAAATGCGAATACGCGTTTTAGGGCGTCAGTAAAACGGTATAGCGTACCTCGGGACACACGGAAGATGTCGTCAACGTACAGTAAAAGCAGCAGTGAGCACAGGAAATTTCATTGGAAGACTCCAAAATTGATCGTTTTCCGAAAATGAATGACAACCTAGGTACGCCGACTTTGTGAAACCGCTTAAAAACCAGGTGTTTCTTACCAGAAATATATAAATTGCACGAGCCTGGTCAGTAATTCCACGTCGTGGAACAAAGCAAATAGCATATGTCCAAACTCTATCAAATTTGCAACGTTGTTTAGGAACAAAAACCTACATGTCTGAGCCATTCACTCACTCTTTCTGCACCAGCTAGATAACGCCGGACAGGTTTATTGTTCATGTGCTACTCCCACTAGACATGAGCTAAGCTGCGAAGGCAGCTATGTTGGAACGTTACTAGCCCCTTTATGTCTGTCAGATTGATGGGCCAGGTTTCATAACCATACAGGAGGGTTGGAGGAACAGCTGAATTATAAAATCTGCCATTCAGAGTGAGGGTGATTTCACGCCGACGACAAAGACGGCGGAGATTGCTAAAAGCCCCATCGAGGGTTTTTGTGTAGCATACGCTCACATATTCAATTCCGCTGGTGCTGGTACAGCTGTCAAGATATTTGAATTCCTGAACAACATGTAGCTGATCATCACTAGGGGTCAATGCAGGGTGGGTCCCTGCTTATCTTGGAGAAGATCTTTCCATTTCGGGTGTGCAAAACCTAGCTCGAAACAACTGACAGCCAGAGCTAATTTATCCAGCGCAGCTTGACACATTCGGGAGATATCAGATATTAGGGCAATCATTGGCGTACTCCAAGTCGAGAGGTTGGTCACCTAGGAGTGCGTCCACACCTGATAGGTCAAGTCCATGGAACCTATTCTTCATGACTTCCTCAATGGAGTAAGTATATAGTGGGCGTCCTTGTCTCACACCTCTGGAGTTATTGAAAGGCGGTGACAGCATGTAGCGAGCCTTCACCCTGCCCGAGCTATGCACGCAAAGCACTCTTACAATGTTTACCTATGTTTCGCGCACACCTTTCCTGAGTAGGCAGTCTCAAAGAACACATCCATCAACCGAATCGAAGGTATATTTGATGTCGAGGAATACGACTACTCCGATAAATAACGCGCAGCCATAATAATTGATTTGAAGTGAAATTTTGGTTAATACAATAGTGACTTTGACGAAATCCGGCTTGCTCCTCACAAATCTGGTTTTTACGCTATTGCGATTCGCTACCCAGCGCCTACACTGCTTGGTTGAAATTTGCTCAATGCTGATTAAACACTTTGCTGAATTCTGAGATTTTGCGCGTCATCCTGAATTGCGGTAGTTTCTTCGCTTGCATCTCGCAGTATAAGTCTGCTACAGGTACACTTTTTCTGACACAACACTTGACGTCACTGGTACCACCAAGCATCGTACAATTCAACCTCTATCGGAATTTTGAACTGACTGTGAAAACACGCCTACTTTAGGCGCCTAGCTTCGCTATAGAATCTCGTGCCAGCATTATTTGATTTAATTACCGGCCTTAAGTCTCCGATCAGCTAAGAAAACGAATTAAGGCTACTTCGTCACTTGCTCGGAGCTGCGGGGCAGCGACATTTTAATGACCTAAACCTCATAGGATTCAAATTAGCCACTGGATCATTTAATGCTCCCGATTGCGTTTTGGGTTCCTAAGTGAACCTGTTCATTTTCTAGGTACATGTTCTCCGGAATGCAACAGGAGCCAGGTGAATCTTGGGATGAACTTACTAGGATTAATCGTGCAGTACGTTCGTACGATTACTCAGCTGATAGGCAGCAAAGGATCAAAAGCTGCATTTTGATGCAACGTTTGATCTCTGGACTGACTGATAACCAACTGTGCGAAATGCATCTTATGCAAGCCACCAGAACTTGTACCTGGGATCGAATTAGCGAGTTGACCAGAATAAAGACGGGGATTACACTGCAGGCTAAACTTTCTGTAATTAAACTGACTGATGTGACAAAAATGCAATCCACTTAGTACGTACGACGGTGTAAAACAGAGTGGTCAGATGCCAATTGAACTTGAGAGGTACGTGCTTAATTTGCGCTCTGTTTCAATAAGCCTTCCACAATTTGAGGTATTAACACATGGGTTTAATTTCTCAGTACCACCGGGTAAAGGTGACAGAAAACAAATTAAAGCTAAATCTAAAAATCTATATGAGCAATTATCCACTCTTACACCTGCCACTGACGACGCAAGCGGTTGGTTTAAGGCTACTTTAGTAAACCTGGCCAAGAAATTTTGCGTTAACTAAACGGGAAGGTGTTGAATTTTGTGGAAACTCCACTGGGAGTCCTAAGGGGCATTACGGCGAAATGCAAGTGTGGTAATACTAGGACCGGATAAAGGAACAGGAGAAATTCTTATGAATAAAGATGACAATGTTAGAAAATGCATACAGTTCTAGCTGACAGGAGCCGCTTCGTTTGCCGTGCGACAGGTTGTGATAGAACCGAACAAGTAGAGAAAGCGTAAATACGCAAGTTAAAAGAGCTGTTGCAGATTGGACTGACTGACATGAAAACTTTGGCATTTTTTATGAGCCCATGCTTGCGTTTCTGGGACGTAGGAAAAATGGTGATGGCACCAAACCTCTTCCCAAGCGATCCTAGACTACCACATGGCACCATCTGTCAGACACCTACGCTGATTCCTCGGCATAGTCAACTACTGCGGCAGACCCATACGCAACTGTGTGGACGTACATATCTTCGACGATCCCAACAACATTGTTACTGATGCATTATCTAGTGCTCATCGGAATCAACTGTCACCGACACCAATCGATCTGGAGAGAATATCTGCCCCACAAGGCAATGTTCCTGAGCTTATCTAACTCCGATCAAATGACTCATTACAATACTTGCATTTCCCACTTTTACGGATAATAAGCCCCTTGCTTTTGCTCTTCGGGCTTCCTCTGATCGCCTCTCACCACGAGAAATTCGTCAGTTGGATCACGTTTCACAGTTTGCCACCGACCTTCGACACATTGATGCAGCTCACAGTATTGTAGTAGACGCATTGTCCGGCATTGGTTTTCACGAGGTTTCGCGATAAGCAATCAAGCTATACTATATAGCTACGCATCAGAAAACAGATTCCGGGTGTGAGCAGTTGAAACCAATTTCTTCTATTAAACTTTCTCAACTGCCTGTTCTCAACTAGGACTGTCGAGCTTACTGTGAGATATCCACCGGAAAGCCTCGACCATTCGTTCCGTAACAGTATCGACGAGTTGTGTTTGACAAGTTGTTTGGAATCTCCCATCCGAGCAGCCGCGCTACCATCATGCGGATTACCGGTTGTCACATCTGGCCCAGCATGCGCTCTAATATCCAGCAGTGAGTGAAACACTGTATTACCTGCCAGAATAACATGATACGTCGTCACATGATTACTGTTCTTGGAACCTTTCCTCTGCCCGACGCTCGACTGAAGCATGTCCATATCGATATCGTTGGACCTGTACCGCCATCCAAAGGTTTTATGTACTTGTTGACATGTGTCGATCGCTTCACACGTTGGCCACACGCCATGCCACTGCGAGAAGTCTCAGCCGAGACGGTGACGCGAGCTTTCATCGAAACTTGGATATCCGTGTTTACATCACGCCACTATCAACACGGATAGAGGACCCAGTTTAATTCTGCACTGTTTCGCGATCTTAACCGCATGCTTGGCTGTTCTCATTTACGCACGGCAGCATATAATCCGCCTACTGTTTAGTTGAGTATTTTACCGTCAACTCAAAGCCGCATACACTGCGACGCAATCGAATACCCAGTGGTCGAAGCGTTTACCGATCATTCTGCTCGGTGTCCGCAATACTGTGAAGGAGGATCTCGGTTGTTGTCCCAAGGGTTTAGTCTTTGGTAAGACAATGAGACTTCCTAAAGAATTAGTACTAGATTCCAGGGTCACTGACGAAGTCGATCTTACGTTGTGTGTTGCAAGAGTGGAACGGTATTTCAGCGCCATTCGTTCAATGCCACTGCCATTCACTTCGCGAAATCACCACATTTACCTCGAGTTACATACGTGTCCCTTCGTTTTCATACACCCAGATGCGGTTAGCAAACATTTGAAACTGCCTTAAGTAAGCCCTTACAAAGCCATTGCTAGCAAAGAGATGTATTTCGTATTGGACAGACATGGTTCCAAAGACTCTGTCAGTATGGATCACCTGAAACCAGCCTGCCTCTAATTCCAGTTACCGCAACCGACTTCCGACACTGACGCTAAACAAACGCCGCCACAAAGCACTCCACTCACCCAACCGATGCGCGGCTCCAGTGTTCCCTCTCCTCCCCAACCAGCACTTGCCACAAATTCAGATACACAAAGCGTACACGTTTTGGACGTGCAGTTATTGTTCCTCCTAAGCCAGCTACTAACGTCAGATGGCACATACTGAGCGTTCATTTGCTTGACTTAAGCTCTAGGGGAGCGAGGGTTCTGTAGCTGCAAGGAGTTTCCTCGACATTACATGAAAACGAATATCCAGAGAAGTTCACAGCACGGCACTCAAAGGCGAACACAAAAACTATGAACGAACGGGTGTCCGACGTCCCTCAGCAAAATGTGTTCATAATGCTACCATTCAAAGGCGACCAAAATGACAGCAGATTCTGATACCGTCAACGCCAATCTATGAACAAGTGTTATTACGCCGCTGAGCGTGTGATTTTTACCAAGATAACAAGTTGCTGTATAAATCCAACATGGACAAACAAGGCTTTCGAGTTACCACCTCAATAATTCACCAGTTTCACTGTAGCGAGTACGTTGGTCAAACTGAGCGAACAATGGCCACATGGATTTCAGGGCCTATTCCTTGAGACCTGGTCGCAAATTGTCAAACGCTGCACGCATGTTCGATCTGCCGATTTAAGCTTGACTGTTCCATGTATGAAAACTCTCGTGAATCATCTAGCATAATCAACTAACAGAGCGTCGGTAACCTACTTCAGTTCACTGAGGCCTCGGCAATTAGGCGGCAGAAACCCAGTTTGTGTAAACAGACGAAGTTCGTCGTCCTTCTCGCCCTGCGTTTGTGAGGCTGGTGGCCACATTCCTCTAAATGAAGTGCCTGTCAGCATCAGATGAATTTTGACCGTAACCCACTTTGATGGAGGAACTCTCGGCTGAGTTGTATGCATTGATCATGCGGCAAATCACCGAGGCCAAGGGTAACCAGTATCTATGCCGTACACCCAGGAAGGTGTACTATTTTGCCTAAGTTATTTGGAACGACGTGTGACATGCCTTCGCACTATCGGTGGCTCTCAATGTACTACATAACGACCGCTTAAGAACACGTGGTCTATCACTGCAGCGAGAACCCACTGTAATCGTAGTTTGCAGTAATTAATGCTTAATCCGAGTGAACCTTCACAGTTAGATGCAATTCCAACCAAAAGCCACGATGTACCCCACTCGGTGAGGCCCCATATTGCTTCTAAACAAAAACATCAGTGAACGTTAAACGCAATATATCAGTGATGTTGAACGGGTTACAGATCGCGTAGGTGAATGCAAGCATGACTGAGACTGTGACTGTATTTAGGAGCAAGTAAAAAGTTTTCTGTACAACTCTAGCGAATTATGCACAATTAGAAACATTTAATTGCGATTCGTCAACAGTAGTGTTTGTTCAGTTAACCGCTTATCCTTGTTCGGTTAGAAAGTCATATTGTTGTCATTATTTCCGGGTAAACGATGTCCTTTTTGTATTGTACGTGCTCTGATACACAAAAGCAAGGTTTCCGAAATAATCGTCGATACGTGTTTTTAAACGCTTCATAGAATCGGCCTCTATTATTCTTTCTGTTAGCGTATTCCATAAGTTTAGATTCGCCGCGCTATCCAAAGCTGATGTAATACCTTCTTCATGCATGGGACCCTGAGTTTGTAGCGGTGTCCTCGGGTGTTACGGGGTCGCAGCAGGTGAAATATTGGCGGCGGTATAAGGAAGTGGTTCAATTGTAGTACTCAATGGGTCATAGTAAAGTCAATACTCACTCGGTGGTAGGATAGTGTGTACAGTCCGAGCCTTTCACAATGTTTGTCATACGGAAGCTTTCGTGGACTCGGTATCATTCTATACCTTTTTACAGGCAACTTCACGTGTAGTGCTAATAAGTTAGCACGTTACAGAAATCAAAATAATGTGTTACGCATTCAAGTTCACGTAGACATCTATTCATTCTTTCCATGAGGAGTTGTCAGCACGCACTATCAGTGACACTATCACTAATCATGGAACAGTAACCAATGTGACTCCCTGGATGCATGCACTGGGCTAGATGTGTGCGTCTGTGGGGGATAGGTATGCTCCCCAGTAAGTTAACATATTGCTGTTAACGGGAGGCAGACAGGAATGAGAGTGTCTGTGCTAGGGCTCACCAACACTATGACTGCAGCTAGTCAACCTAGAATAAATTGTTTGCACGTCCTCAGTCAGCACCAATTTAACGGAGCTTTTGTCGCAAAGAGTTAGCATTGGTTCGTATTCTGACCCGGCCGGTATCCAGGGTCACTGTACCAAATTTCCAACGCTGTCCTTGCAACGGGAAAATATCGAGCGCACAATTTGGACCCGGTCCAAGGTGCATATGAGCACATTTAGGCTCTAACTTAGTGTTGCCACTGGTCGAAAAAATATACCGCGTGAAGATAATAATAATGATTAACATGTTGTTCCTCAGGTGAAAAGCTGTGGCAATATTTGGCACAAAACATTCACGCACAGGTGATGTCATGCTATTGCAAGAGCAATAGCATGTTGTCTTCTTATGTGTGTCTGCATTTCTGGCAAGATATTTGCCTCATATGTTTGTCTTATGTGATGGTAGGAAGCAAATTTACAGTTTGAGTAGGCTGTAGATACTGAGGATTAATTATATTGCGGGAATTGGTGATATTAAAACCCATTAGACATTGTCTGGGCTTTCCTTGAATGGATTTTTAAAAGACTTTTTCCATGAAAAAAGCGACATAACTGTGTCCCGGTAGAGGTAGCTTCCCAACTTACTGCGAAAGGACTGCACAATTGCACCCGACCTGATGGTGAATGGCAACTGATTCCACAGCGAAGCATATATGGTGAGACGAAAGTTAGACTGCAAATTTGTCATGCCTCGTGGTATAATCCGGTTAAGGGCTTTGATACATAGGCCTCGCGTGTAATTGTGCTGCAACGTTAAGGATTGTAATGGGTATTGTCAAGAATCTGACTGTGCAGCAGTCTCGTTATCTTGTACTTTTCGCAGCCAAAGCGGATAGAGATGGAGATGCTGGCATCGCTTCCGAGAGTTTAGCATAGAATTGTTTCCTAATACGTATTTAGTAAACTACTGTTGAAGGTTTTCTAACGATATTCATTCCGATTTCTTCATACTGCCTCATATTATGCTGCGATAATCAAGGATGGGAAGATGAAGAATTTTACATAGTTCAACGGTAGCTGTTATTTTATGGATTTTACTAGAGATGTTAGCGAAGGAATGTCTGCCTCGTGCTATCTGGTACTCATATCTGCTCAAGAGAAGATGAAAGTATACAAGAATTTCTGATTCAGAGGTCACGGGTAGACCGTTGTACACAGATGCGTTTTCTGTTACTTGTGAGGGATACTTTGGGTGTCAAGCGACAGCAACATATGATAATTGGCTATTGTGCTTAAAACGTCATCGTCCATTTGTCGCACCAAGTCCTTTAGCGAATGAATGTGATTCTTGAGTGAGTGGTGCTACATTCCGAAGCTTAACTGCTGTTCTTGCCAAGGGCAACAACACACACGCGTGACGTGAGTGCTCCTGGTTTATTTTGGATTATTTCCCTCTATCCTCTCTTCATCTCACAGCGCTGTCAAGGTAAGCTCATTCGAACCGGATTTATCAGCAGTACACAGTGAAATATCATACGTAGAATTATCTTTTACGATTAGAGCCTGTGCCATCACCAAGCGTTTTCACTGGTATCCGTGATTAAGCGCAAACGGAAAACTAAACGACATTGCGTCGATTGCCTTTCCGTGTGATACCATTCGACACAGAATTTTCGAGGCAGTCCGAAAAGTCTAAACTTATTCCCATCCGAGGTTTCTTAACACAGCTGTGAAAGAATTTGTGATCTCTCAAGCTGTGTTCGGGCGGTGTTCAGATTCAGTTAACAGGTTCCAGTCCCTCGCCATTCTTTGCGACCAATGCGCCTGCATAACCCGTTACACGGACCGCGACTACGCCGACTGCTCATTTGAGCTTGAGCTTGAGCCTAGATGTGACGAAATTCTACCTATACCATTCAACTCCCCCTACTACTCTTCTGTAATCAGTACACAGAACAAACTGCTTATAATGCCATAAGATAATTGGCGGCTTAAGTTTGTTAAGCTCGTCGCTTGGTGAGGGGGCTACCCTGTCCTCTGCACGGCAGTAACGTGTAAGTCAGAGGATAGTGAGCGGCGCTATATCACATCTATGTAACTTATTCACGATGGTCGTTGCCGTCCCCCCGTAGCTCAGTGGTCCTCAACCACGGACTGGCAACAGTCGAGTTGCGGTTTCGAGCCCCTACCAAGGGTCCGATGGAATGCGCACTGCTGATGATTCCCGAAAGGATGAAACGCGCGTATACAGTGCTTTTCCGGACTTGTGGCGGCTGTCTGAGTGAGCCTAGATGTGACGAAATTCCACCTATATTTTTTAAAAAAACTGGCTGAACTGAAAGATCATCAAGCTTCTGGTCATATAATGTCATTGGTATCAACGAGACGTGGTTGCACACGGAATGACGGACGCCTGAATTTTTCACTACAAAGCATGTCGCCGGATCCGGAACGATAGACTCAAGAAAGGTGGAGGGTTAATCCCGTCTTAACCGAAGCGACTTACAGTAACGAAGCCGTGGAGGATTCGGACTCGCAGTTGTCCCGACGCTCTTTGGTGTCGCTTGCAGTTAAATGGCAGGGGCGCTTGCCTTATTGGCTTAGTGTACCGCTCCGGAAGTTGCCTGACTCGAATTCGTCAACACATTCAGTCAGCTGATTATAGATGCTTTATAGATACGCGTTTGCAATAAGTGTACAACAGTTAATTCGTTAATGGCAGAACTCAAAAATGGAGGACAGTACGCAACGCAGCATGGCGAGTGCACAGAGAAGCTGCGGCCCAGAAAATTGGGATAACTACGTATCCCAACGCAACCACTGCACTCAGCTATTAAGAAAAGACAAAGCCGCTTATCAGCACAACATTGCAAAAACCTTCATTACTAACCACAAACTGCTGTCCAAGCACCTCAATAGCCTAGGAAAGGTGACACAAGGATTTCCTCTACTCAGGACGACCGATGGTCCAACTATCGCTGTGGATGCAGCGAACGCGCTGCGGATGCAATACGCCCCCCGTGGCAAAGGGTATTGACGCCAAGCGACATACCAACCTTGGTTTTCTCCTCGCCATGACTAACCGATATCACTTTTACCGTGGAGGCTGTATTGCAGAAGCTGACGTCTCTACGCAAACACAGCTCGCCGAGTGTCAGCGCCATTCATGCAGAGGCACTGGAAGCATCACCAACTCAACTGGCAGGACCTTAAGCCCAGCTTTTTCAACGCTGCTTAGACCAGAACCAAGTTTCAGCTATGTGGAATTTTGGAATAATAACTCCGATTCACAAAGGTGGAAGCACTACTGATCCCTCCAATTACCGCCCGGTATCCCTACTTCCAATACTCTCCAAGTTCATGGAATCCATTGTTGCCAATGCCCTGGTGTGCTATCTGGAACACTGTAACATCATCACGCTGAGCAGCTCAGTTTCCGTCGACAGCGGTCATGCACAACGAATTTACTAACCAGCACGCAATAGTTGGACCGAGTCAGCCGACGCTGGAGAAGGTGTTTATGTGATCTGCCTGGATTTTTTCAAGGCTTTCGATCGTCTAGACCATCGGATACTACCCTCCAAGCTCTAGCGACCCTATTTTAGCTGTTCGCCAACTCTCTACTCCAACGGCAATTAGTGGTCAGAAGTTCGGAGCTCTTTATCGGATCACGTACAATTCGCAGTGCGTGTGTCGCAAGGCTCAGTTCTAAGTCCACTTTTGTTTTTGGTGTTTATTAATGACCTTGCTCAGGGAATCGCTTCAAACTTCCTAAAGTTTGCCGACGATATCAAGATCTGGCCAGGATGTAGGCTGAAGCCGACCAGCATCTGCTTCAGTGAGACTTAGATACGGTATATCAATGGTCAAGCCAAAATTTACTGTATTTAGCATGTGTAAATGCAAGGTACTTTCTATCCGACATCAAAGCAGCTACTCGTACCGGCTCGGAACGAAGGTACTGCCAATATCAACTGTCCAACGTGACTTGGGTCTCCTGGTTCAAGATGACTTGGGTTGCTCCAGGCAATCCAAAAGCATCGAAGACTGGAAACCAACACGTCGGCTGTTGCGACGGCGTTTGGACAAATAAACACTCC